>JAYJMB010023230.1:24120-40201 GCA_036873735.1 Pouteria campechiana
TGCTATAGTGAAAATTTGTCATTTTTAAATATTAAAAATTCAACACTCTATAACAACTGGATTTTGCAATAATATTCTTTCAAGCAGTCCACAACCTTTTCGAATGGTAAAAACATACAATCCATTGAAGGAGAAAAAAATGCTTGAGGGTTCCAAGTGCTAAACAAGAATCAAACATCAAGAACCCATTCAAAATTTCAAATACAGGAATGCAGATATTTTCTCTAACCATCTACCACATTTCAGAAAGTTTGAGTTACAGAGATTTTGAAATATGCTGAAAGATGTCAATTTGAATTTTTAATTTGAAATCTCATACTATCCGAAGAAATAATAAAAGGCAGTAGATGGAAGAAGAAGTTCAAAAAGCGAAACACATTTGTTTGAAAATGAAGAAGCCCAACTTCATCTGGAATCAACTATGGATAAAGTAAGAGATGAAGAGAGTCTATCTAATTAGAAAGAGACTTTGTCTGATATTAACTATAGACAAATGCATTAAAGCACCGGTCAAAGTGGAACAACTAAATTTGTCAGAATTTATTGTCTCCTTTCCAAAACTATAAATGAAGTCAAAGCTACAACATTCCCTCATTTATTAGTTGCCTGAACCAGCTATTCACCTTCTTCTATGTCAAGGTCGGCACTGCAGAACAGCTCTGAGCATATGAAAATAAATTAGAATATGACGTTTTAAAATGGGAGATTATTAGAATGATCTTCTACATTTATTTCCTACTCATCTACTTTCGTCTCGACATTTAATGAGGACCATCTTCCTTCAATGGTCAAGTTTTCAAGAGAACTATTCAAGGAGAAGAGATGAGGTGATTCAAAGATGGTGAAGGAATACTTTTTAGATGGACTTAGTCTTATGCTAATCCTTCCACCCATGTCCATGAGCTTAAACCATTATCTATCCTTTATGAGCTTTAATCTACAAATCTTTATGGCCATTATTTTCATATTTTGGGAAGATCCTTTTGTGTTGCTAGAGCTGTAAAAGATCATACCTTCCCCTGTGCTTCATTTAACACTTTTTAAAGTGTTAGTTTTTTGGTTAATCTAAAAACTAGAGAGTTGTTAGTGAGTTCTAGAAAACAATCAAGTTTGCTGGTGATTTTAAAAACCAGTGAGATTTTTAGTGAGCTCATGAAAACCAGAAGAGTGTTGGGAGCACTGTATTTACGCCCCCTAGAGCTGGCAATCCAGAAGAGTGTTTGGAACACTTGTTTATGCCTTTTAGAGCTGGAATCTAGAAGAGTGTTGAGAGCACTATCATATGTTTGTTATATGGGATATAGTGGAACCCAACGTACAATGAATGTGTGCTCTTGGAAGAGTGGATGTACGAATAGGGTTCCCAAATCACTATAAAAATTGTGTTGTCTGTGTGTATTTGCTTTCTTATTTTATCTTTCATGCATCTTATTATTTTCATTATTTATCTTATAATGCACCATACATAATCACGAAAAGAGGGAAATGGTCTAATAGGGGTTAAGCAATGAATTTTTGTACACCCAATTCACCCCTACCCTCTTGGGTTAAGCCATACTTTGGGAACCAACAAGTGGACCAAAGCAGGCTACATAACTAATTATCGAGATCTGCATGGCTAACCTAATACTATTATCCTCTATGTTCTATAAAGGATATTCCACCTCCCAAATTTGATATTATGATGGATCCGTTCATGTATAATGCAAGAGGAGATTGAAAATTAGCCTTATGGCCAACAACCTTGATTTATGGGAAACTATTTTTATTGGCATAAGCGAGGATGAAACAAGAGTAGTGCTGAAAGTGAAACTCACAATATGCTCTCTATCCCACTATTTGCAAGGATATCTTAGCTTATAAGTTAATATGAAAAATCTTTAGACAAGCCAAAGACAAATTAGTAAGGGGCAAAATACTTCGCAGTCACACACGCTACTTGTGTTACTATTAAAAACTAATTTGAGTGTAGAAAATTAAGGAAATTAGAAAACATACTCCTGAAGAAAAAGAAGGACAAGAAAGGAGACTTAGTTTGAAGAAACAAAATAAAAATTTCATGAAATATCATCCCTTCGAAATAAAAAGAAAAGGTAAGTATAGGTATGATACTCAAATTTGAATGACTTTATTAAATGTGTCATTATCTGAATTTTTAAAATTTTTACTTATACATTTGTTTCTATCTATTCTTTTGTTAATAAGTATTCATGCTCAATCTTTTAATTAATTATCTTTGTCTACTTACAAGTCCGTAGAAATAAATTTACTTTCAAAATATTACATTCTTATTTTTGGTTGCTTATATCTAATTAGTTATCTACATACCTTCATTAGTAGAAATCAAAGTTTATTCTCTAAATTTTTATATTTCATTTATATGTTGAGAAATAGAGTTTATAGTTAGAATCTTGTCTGAGTACCTTCATTTGTCTATAGATTAAATTAAACTTTGAAACTATACTTGCGTATTTCTACTTATTTATTCTTATACTTCATTTGTACATCAACAGAAATTAAAAGCTACACTTAAAATTTTAATTAATTATCTAGTTATACATTTATAGAAATAAAGATTCATTTACGGTGTAGTTCATACATACTCTGTTCATTCATGTATATATATACAGGAGAATATAGAATTCAGACTAGGATTAATAAAACCTTGAGAAACATAAAGTAAAACTCTTAAAATAATCAGGAAGTAAGAAAAATGTAAGTATTCAGAAAATAAATAGTCTAAAACTAACAATACTTAAAAAGAGACATAACTAAAAGAAGGGGGAAAATACCAAAACTGAAACACAAATTGAAACATAATTTAGAAACACCTAGGAAAAGGAAAACATTCATATAAGAAGCAAATAGATTAAATAATGAATGATCCATCCAAAATGATGAAGCGCATTCTATTTTGCTAAGCTATCTAGATTCTTAACTGTGTACTATTTTGTGATAAAATGAAATTACATTGTTTAAGTTGCTACACAAAGCTCACATCTATTTGATTTTGCTAATGAAAGAAAAAGTGCAAGAATCTCTCAAGTATATGTAGGAAAAGTTTGAAATAAGCACATGGAAGAAGGAGAATAATGAGAAAATAAGATCATCTTCTCAATCTACAAACTTCAAGCTAAAGAAAGAAAATCAAGTGCTGAAACAAAAAGTCAAGATTGGCATCATCATTTATGAACTCAAATGCAAAAATTGAAAAAGGAAGTGACAAAAGAGATAAGTTTTCCAAACGTCATATATACTTGATTGATTAGAACATTGAACATATGCATTTCATTACTATACATTCTTCATATTCTTGAAATGTACATCTAACTGCTTTGGATTTGAATGGATATGAATTCATTGTTTCTAAACTAAATCATTTTGAAATTTAAATTGATATACAAAATAACTAATCCTTAATATAATTATAGTCCTAAGGCATAATCAAGCCTGTTTGGGAAACCTCATGGTTTAAGGTCTTGAATAGGCATTCTATGCCTAGCCATTCCTTCTATAAGCATCATTAAGGCTTGAATTTGTAAGATTAAAACAATCAACAAAATAACTTCAATCGTTGTGAATGCTTAAAAGTTATGCTCATGTCATGAATTATTGCACTGTATCCATTATTTATACAATTCATAAACATAATGATTGTAAGAATGTTTGAGAAAATATGACATGGAATCATATAATGAGGAAATTCAAATAATACATGATAGTCTGTTTCATCCCAAGTTGTTTCCTGCAATTTTTGCACCATCTAGAGCAACCTTTAATATTTTTATAATAAATTTCTTATATGAACTTAGAATTAGTTAATTATTGATTTATTGGATAGATAATTTAAATATATATAACTTTTATGTTTATCACTTTTATTAAATCAACTTCCTTTTATGAGTCGTTGGGCCTCAAAGTGACGCCTTTTTTGACAGAGTGAAATTTCAAACAAAGTTTCAACTATTGGAGATAGCTGCAGTGTTCTAGCCATAACTTTATAAAAAAAAATCAGAATCATGTTAGTCTTAATACATTAAAAATCTAAGAACAAAAGCTATAACTTTTATGTTGAACATATTTTCCAAATCTAACTATAGAAGTACCAGAATTTATGTAAATGTTTCACCTTGCATTGATAAAATTCTTTGGTGATCAAATTCTATGTTGAATATTGAAATATGACTCTTAGATGATTTGTTCAATTGATAAGGTACATAAATTATGGTATGAATCAATTTATAAAAGCACATATTGAGCATATAAGTAATTACAAAAGGCCTAAGAATTTCTAGAGATGATTGAATGAGTGTCGTCTAAGTGAGCATGAAAAGTGATATCTATTTCAGATTGCCCCACTCTATTTAAGTTCCATAATGAGATGCCTTACAAGTAGATAAAATGATGTTTCTTGCAAATCTGATCTCATAAGAAATAAAGAAGTATTTTTTCTGAAACACCATTGGATCAAGCACTAAAATTTAATTGCTTTTGATAATCCAAAGCTTAGGTTAGAAGAAATTAACATTCCTATATATATATATATCTGAAAGGCTGCTAATTTCTAAGCATGTGAATTCAAGGAACTTGAGAAAGCCTAAGAAATGTTCAATTCACATTTCTATCAGAAATGTTTAATTCACATTTATATCATATTAAGGTGTGCAATATAAAGAGTTGAGAAATATTGAGCACCTTTCTTTGGAGATTTGGAGCACTTTTACTTTGTCTTCTAGTTTGTCTATAATAAGTAACAGATGAAGTTCTTTTCTCACTGTTCACTAGAAGAAGTAGCATTGTTTGTTTGTTTTCCTATTGTAAGTTACAAACAACTCTTGATAGCATAGACAAGGTTGCTTTATAATAGATGAATTGACTTCATTTATTGATTTGTATGCAGAGAGCTATAGATGAATATGGAAGAAGTAGACAAATATTACCTTTATAGTTATATTTCTCAGTCTACCATAGTAAGAAAGGAATGTAAGAAACTTAGGTTGTATAAAGCATCACCTAATGATCAAAATGATAGAAATCCCAATCTGAATTAAGAAAATTCAGTGTTGCAATCATTGAACAACATCAAGAAACTTTAAACTAATGAGAAAAACAAACACAATATTTAGGATCATGCACTATCATATCATAACTATTAAATGATTTAAATGATGTGTGTTTGTCAACTTATATTATTAAAACTTGGTATTTTCATTCTTGAAAAGATGTGGCAAAGTTTCTTATGCAATTTCTTGATGAAATATGATTGTCTGTTCAGTGTCCTTTGTGTTTAATTGAGCATTATGATTTTGATGCATCCTTGAAATGATATATGAATTGATGTATGCTTGAAAACTGTTTAGATATCTTCAAAGCTTCAGTTACAATTTGGATGTTGCTTATGACATGAATTTGTCCTTTATATTACTGAAAACTAATTGTATCTCATGCTCATAGTTACGCTTTGTATAGGACCAAGATGTATATGTGGTTGTGAACTCTTTAGGAACCTAACAAGACAGAAGGAGAAATATGTAGATTTGTGAATCATAACCTTAATACAAAAAGGGGGAGAGTTTAGAACAAAAGAAGACTTGGGGAAGAATGGATTGTGCTTTATATGTTTCTGCTCTATGTGATTTGATACAATAAAGGATAGCAAAACATTTCATTTGAAAGTATTGACCCTGTACCACGCTTCTGATTTCATTTACCTGTCCTATCTTCTAGTTATTAAGGGCGAGACATATCTCATTCATTTCATACACCTTTTCGATGCTAACAAAAAGATGGAGAAAAATGTAGAAAGACTTATTTAAGAAATTTGGATGGTATTAGGAAGGACACTTGTCATGACTTACATCTAAGAGAAGAATAACATCATGCATTATGATTTCAAGACCTGTCTATGTCAAACTCCATAGGATTATATATTCCAATTAGTTAGGGGGAGCTTGCTATTGGGCTCATTAGCATGACCTTTAAGTATCACAAGTCTTCAAGTTTTTTCATCATCAAAAGGGGGAAAATTTTGAGATTATTGTACGATTTTGATGACAACAAAATTTGTTTTAAGACTTAATTTATGCTAATGATGCTTCTAGTATAGAAAGCTTGAATGAAGAAAGATATGCTTGAAATATGCATGCTCTATTGGAATATCATTTATGAAAGTGTATACATCTTGATATAAGTTTAGAGGGGAAATCATATTGATCCATATTATTTTCAACCTTATTTATCATGCCTTGGATCATATGTTTAAAGTGTCATAAAGAGACATCTTCTTGAATGAAAAAGAATGAATGCTTAAATGAACTTATAGATACAAAATCATGATTTAAAGTACATATCCATGCTTTAGAACTTATGCAAATTTGATATGGATAATTATATTATGATTTACAATAGAAAACATAATGAAAAATGCCAAGCTAATAATATGGCAAAAGTGCAAAAATTTCCAAGTATAGGTGCGCTGCTATAATAATTTTGCTGCGGCACTTTCGTTATAAGAAAATGCTACAATACTTCTATAGTGATAGACAAAATGGAATGGCCATAGTGAAAGATGAAGTGAATTGTGAAAGACAAAGTTGATTATCTAAAGTGAAAGATGAAGTAGAAGATGAAGTAAAGCTTTAGACGAATTAGCAAATGAAGTAATAGATGATGTGGAAAACAAAGTTGAATTAGCAGACGAAGTAACTAACAAATTGCTATAGTAATTTGTTACAGTACAACAGACGAAACTTCAGGTGATCAATAGATGAAGTAAGTGCTATTATAACATTGCTATAGTAACCTACTACAGTTCAACAGACAAAGCTTCATCAGTAGATGAAGTAAGAGACAAAGTGGTGCAGTGCTATAGTGATTTGCTACAGTAACATTGCGATAGTAATCAACAGACAAAGCTAATTTGTCGGTTACTTACTTCAAATAAAGCGGAGCTATAGTGATCTGCTATAGTGACATGCTGTAGTAACTTGCTACAGTAAAAATTTACTATTTTCAAATATTAAAAATTCAACGCTTTGTAGCAACTGGATTTTGCAATAATATTCTTTCAAGCAATCCACAACCTTTCTGGATGGTAAAAATAGACAATCCATTGAAGGAGAATAGAATGCTTGAGGGTTTTAAGTGCTAAACAAGAATCAAACATCAAGAACCCATTCAAATTTTTAAGTGCAGGATTGCAGATATTAGCTCTAAGCATCTACCACATTTCAGAAAGTTTGAGTTACGGAGATTTCAAAATATGCTCAAAGATGTCAATCTGAGTTAACTATTCAAAATTGCATACTATTCGAAGAAACAATGAAAAGGTAACAGATGGAAGAAGAAGTTCAGAGAGCAAAACACATTTTTCTGAAAATGAAGAAGCCCAACTTCATCTAGAATCAACTATGGATAAAGTAGGAGACAAAGAAAGTTTGTCCAATTAGAAAGAGACTTTTTCTGATATTAACTATAGACAAATGCATTAAGGCACCGGTCAAAGTGGAGCAGCTGAATTTGTCAAAATTTATTATTTCCATTCCAAAATCATGAATGAAGTCAGAGCTTCAACATCCTCTCATTCGTCTGCTGCCTGAGCCAGTTATTCACCTTCTTCTCTGTCAAGGTTGGCATTGTAGAAAGGCTATAACCGCATGGGAATTAATTAGAAGATGATGTTTTCAAATGGGAGATTATTAGAACAATCTTTTACATTTATTTCCTACTCATCTACTTTCGTCTCTACATTTAATGAAATCTTCCTCCAATGGTCAAGTTTTCAAGTGAGTTATTTAAGGAGAAGAGATGAGACTATTCAAAGGTGGTGAAGGAATACTTTTTAGATGGGCTTAATCTTATGCAAATCCTTCCACCCATGGCCAAGAGCTTAAATAGTCATTTATCCTTTATGAGCTTTAATTTGCAAATATTTATGGCCATTGTTTTTACATTTTAGGAAGATCCTTCTATGTTGTTAGAGCTATAAAAGACCATATCTTCCCTTTTGCTTCATTGTAATACTTTGTAAAGTGTCAATTTTCTGGTTAATCTAAAAACCAGAGAGTTGTTGGTGAGCTCAAGAAAACTATTAAGTTTGTTGGTGATCTTAGACTAGTTAGTTTCCTATTGAACTCGTAAAAACCAGAAGAGTGCTGGGAGCACTATTTTTAGACCCCCTAGAGCTAGCAATTCAGAAGAGTGTTGGGAACATTTGCTTACGCCCCATAGAGTTGAAATCTAAAAGAGTGTTGGGAGCATTATTGTATTTTCATTATATTGGATATAGTGGAACCCAAGGTACAATGAGTGTGTGCTCTTGGAAGAGTAGATGTAGGGATGGGGTTCCCAAACCACTATAAAAATCATGTTGTCTGTGTATGTATTTGCTTGCTTGTTTTATCTTTTATGTACCTTACTATTTTCATTATTTATCTTATAATGAACCACACACAATCAAGAAAAGAGGGAAATGGTCTAACAGGGGTTAAGTAATGAATTTTTATATACCCAATTTGCCCCTCCCTTCTTGGGTTAAGCCATACTTCAGGAACCAATAATGTGTTTTCCTTGATAGTTCCATCTCATTAGCTAGATTTAGTCTTTTTAGCACCTTTTAAAAATCAAGTTACTAAATAATACAAATTTGATAAAATTTTGGTACTTAGTGCAGTAATAAAATAACTCCTCATGAGACGATGTTGGTCCCAATCTAAGGTAGCTCAAGGGGGTGGGAGGGTTGAATTAAGTTTTTTAAATTTTGGCTAGTTATAAAATCAAAGTGCTGAAAATAAAGATAAATCTGCAACACAAAGTACACAGGTATTTTTATAGTGGTTTGGCAAAACACGGTACCTACTCTATTCTCTGAGTTAGTCTCTCTTGTTGCACTCAGGTTTCACTAAACACATATTGGTTTTACAAGCTCAGCAACAAGTTACACATGCTGGTTTTCAAAGCTTACCAACAAACTTTTACAAGTTGGTTTTCAAAGCTCACCAACAAACTTATACAGGTTGGTTTTCAAAGCTCACCAACAAACTTATACAAGTTGGTTTTCAAAGCTCACCAACAAACTTATATAGGTTGGTTTTCAAAGATCACCAATAAACTTATACAAGTTAGTTTTCAAAGCTCACCAACAAACTTATACAAGATCAGCAAACCCCTTGCTTGCTATCCTAATCAATAAAGGACGAACAATAAGAAATGCCTCTTACACAGGCTGAGTTTATACATAATTAAATACAATAAAAATAGATTTATAATAATAAATATAGATTAACAGACTCCCTTAAGTTTTTATAGGGAATGTTCTTTGATTGTAGATGACATTTTGGCACAGTGGAGTTGGAAGAAAACGTTAATGTCTAAAAGTAAATGCTCTTTGTTTCTTCAAAAAAATTCTCTAAGTTTCTCTCTTATTTTTGAAACAGCCTTTCTTAACTCCTTTTATAATGAGATTCAAATTTTGCTTGTTAGAGAAGACAACATTCATTAAATTCGAGTGAATTGATAGGATTTTCTACCCATTATAGCTTTCTCATTGGTTTTCATGTCTGAAGTCTATTCGATAATGTTTGAGATCAGTTTTCATGTCTGGAATTAAGATCTCCAACTTGCTTGAATCATTTAGCTTGAAATAGATTACACTTAGCTATGTCCAAAAATGAATTGCCATGTCCAAAAATGAATAGCCACATCCAAAGTTAAAATTTTGGACATGGATTGGCACTTAACTTGCAACAGACTTCATTTACCTATGTTCGGAAATGAATTATGATGTCTGGAAATGAACAACCATGACCAAAGTCATATTTTTGGACTTGGACCGACGTTAGTTGCATTTGGTCATGCAGTTGACTTTTAGCTATGTCCAAAAGTGAGTTGGCTATGTCCAAAGTTAATATTTCAAACATACTTCTTCAAAAATAGTGATGTCCTGAATTTAGCACTTGGGATTTTTGGACTTGAACTTCTAGACACACTTGGTTTTTTTCTTCAGCCTTCAATAATGTTTGAGTTTGGATTCTTTATTCAAAATTGGTCACGTGGTGTCTGAACTTGCTTTTTCAATATCTGACTCTTTGCTTGAGTTCAAAACTTTAGATTGTTTTCTCCATTTTGAAGCCTTGTTTTTGTCCAAGTTACTTTTGCAGTGCTTTGACACATATTAGAAAGTTTTTTTATATAATGTTTTTCAAGTTTCAACATCATTCTTTCTCATCTGAGCATTTATATTTTCTTCCTTACAATCTAGTGGCTCTTAGTCTAATATGGTCTTGTATGTTATGTCCACTTATGTTATTTTCCTGATACATTATTCGTTACTGCACACTTGGAAAGATTGATCAGTAGCTTAAGCTTTCACTCATGTGCTTTTGCTCATTATCAAAACTTGTTTGGTTAAATATGTTCATCATCAAAATCAAGCTTAGTAAAGAGGTTTGTGTTAACTCTTACCCCTTTACTAAGCTTGATTTTGATAATAAGTGATATTAAATAACTTAGTTTTGATGATGAGCAAATAAATGAATGAAGAATTAAGGTACTAATAGGTTATTTTTCAAGTGATGCAGTGTTTATTTATCAAAACTAATTAAGGAGAGTAACTACAAGTAATAAACAATGTTAATTATGAAATTATTATATTAACCGTTCAAAGGAAGATAATTTAAAAGGAACGCTTAAATAAAAAATACTTAGAAGTCTTTAAGAAGTATATTAGAATCTTTTTAGAAATATGGTATGAAGTTTAGAAGTATTCAAGAAACACCTCAAAACCTCTTCAGAAGCATGTCAGAATTCCTTCAAAGATATGATGTAAAGCTTAGAAGCATTTAGAAGTAATCAGAGTAACTCAGAACAACTTCAGAGCTAAGTCATAAAGCTCAGAATCATAACTCAGAACCTCCTCAGAGTCACGGCATAGTAATATCTCACTTTAGAGGTTGTGCAGAAGTTTTGTCAAACTGCAGACATACATCAGAAGTTAAATAGTCTAATTCAAAGGAATTCTCTGCATTTAGAAGTTCTTTATAAAACCTCAAAAATGCCTCCAAGTCTCAGAAATGTTTTTAAAGACTAGTAATGGTCATACAGAACTAATCCAGAGAAAATTTTTGAAGTTAGAACCTTTTTAGAAGACTTTTAGAAACAATACAGCATGCCGTCAAAAGTAACTTTAAAAAGACAACAATGTCAGGTGATGAATTTGATCCTCAATATTAATTAAGAAGAAACACCTACAATCAGAATCTTATCAAAAGTAATTCAGAATATTAACATTATACTCAAAAGATCCTAACAAGCAACTTAGAAGCTATCTCAGAGGATCTTCAAAAAGATAAGACTCAAAGAAATATATTAGAAGCAAAATCCAAGCTTTAGAGATACTTTAGAAGTCCAAAATATGACCTTTGACAGCAAGATCGACTCAGAGAGTCTGAGAGTATACAACCAAGAAAAACACTTATATCAAAAGTTTTGAAGATATACTTGAGAAACTCTAATAAGTGGTGGATTGAATGTTAGAAGTTCTGAAGACTTAACTCAGAAGTTCTAAAGCTCGAAAGAATGCAAAAAGTCATACCAACTCTGCCAAACATTTGAAAATGGTGGTAAATGTTGTGATGACTAAATTTTCTCTCAATGCCTATAAAAAGATGACTAATGCAACACAAAAAATGATCAAGAAACACAAAAATCATTGGACTCAAGCATTCTAAAAGAGCATTCAAGATCTTCCATCATTCAACTCCCACTGCTTCAACACTACCAAAGCATTCAAAGATAGATCTGCATCATCTTCAAAGGAGTCTGATAAATATGATCTTATCGCATATCTGTTCATTTATTTGAATTTTAATTTTTGTATAAGTCTGCCTAAGTAAGAGGCATTAATCTATACATTTTCATTTGGAAAACTTGTGAGTTAGTTGGTGAGCTCTGAAAACCAGCCATTTGTAAAAGTTTCTAGGTAGCTTGGAAAATCAATAAGTTTTTTGGTAAGCTTGGAAACTAATGTGTATAAGTTTTTTGGTGAGCTTGGAACCAACATGTAAAATTTTTTAGTGAGCTTGGAAACTAGTAAGTTTGTTGGTGAGCTTGGAAATCAAAGTGTAAAAGTTTTTGGAGAGCTTGGAAAACTAGTAAGTTTTGGTGAGTATGTAAAACCAACAAGTATTTAGTGGAACCTGAGATCAGTAGAGGAGACTGACTAAGAGAAGTGGAGTAGGAACCCATGAAGGGTCAAACCACTATAAAAATCTTGTATATTTGTGCTGTGAATTTTACTTCCTTTTATTTTAAGCACATCTCTCAAGTTATTGGCCAAAATTTTTGAAAGATCAATTCACCCCCTGTCTTGAGCTATCATCTAGTAAGGGACCAACAAGTGGTATTAAAGCAGGCTTCACTAGTTAATTTTAAATTACTAGCATATTAACTTGTGAAGAGCTCCAAATGGCGAGTATGTTCCACAACACATCTACTGAGCGACAATCCACTTCCAGACCTTCACTTTTTGATGGCATCAATTATGGGTATTGGAAGATGAGGATACAAAATTTCTTAATTGCCAAAGAGTACTAGTTGTGGATTATAGTAAAGAATGGAAAGAATGTTACAAATACAGAAGATAAATACACACCAGAAGATATTCAAACAATAAAACATGATGTTAAGGCAAAGAATTATCTCTAATATGCACTATCTTCTTTTGAATTTGAAAAGATTTTTGCCTGTGATTTAGCCAAGGAAATCGGGGATAAACTTCAGGTAGCATATAAAGGTACAAGTCAAGTGAATAAAATTAAAATTAATCTTCTAGTGTAGAAATATGAAGCCTTCTCTATGAAAGTGTCAAAAACTATTTCTGAAATATTTGAGAGATTTCAAAATGGACTAAAGGGCTTAGGAGAGAAGTATGAAGAACCCAAGTTAGTAAAGAAAATATTAAGATCATTACCTAGACATTGGATGCCTAGGGTGATAGTTATTCAGGAAGCAAAAGATCTGGATAACATGTCAATGGAAGAACTCATGGGATCACTCATGACCCATGAAGTCTTAATGAAGCAAAAGGTACTAGATGAATTCAAAGGTAAGAAGATTGCTTTACAAGTTGATTCAAAAAATGAAGAATCTCTAGATGAAGCCACAACGAGTGAAGATGATGAGGATATGACAATGATAACTAGAAGATTTAGAAATATGATTAGGAAAAAGAGATTTGGAAAGAACTCCAAAGGTAACAATTGGAGCAAAGAAAAGAGAAAGGAGATTCTAATATGTTAAAATTGTAGCAAGTGTGGGCATATGAAGTTTGACTGCCAGATAAAAAGTAAGGAGACAAGAAGAAAAGGTATAATTCTTACTTTGATAAAAATAATATTTCTAACAATACAAAATTTGAAAAGAAGAAGAAAGCTATGGCTGAATGGGAAATGCTAGAGAATATGATGAAAGAAAGTTTGAGTGAAACAGAAAAAGAAAATGAAGCACAATTCAGTTCGCTTAGCTCCAACGAAAGAAATTAGGAAGAACATCATATAGGAATAAGCTGTTGGGATTATTATACAATTTTGATGACGACAAAACTTATCTTAAGACTTGATTTATGCTAATGATGATTTTAGTCTAGGAAGCCAAAATGAAGATAAATATGCTTCTCATGAATAATCATTATTACAACATTTTGAATGCAAGCATATTACATAAATTGTTTTAGAGAATGAAGAATTCATTATGATCTATAGTGCATTAACCTTGTTTATTATATGTTAGTTCATAAATATATCTGTGCTTTATGAAGTTATCAGTTTAAGCTTTCATTGAAAAATACAATATGCGATCTATCCATGTTCTAAAAGTTGTGAGAATTATGTGGGGATAAATATATTTTGATAAGTGTGCTTCGTAGAAGATATTCTTTACATGAAAAAGAAATTGTGCTTAAATGATTTATCCATAATCTAACTTATGTATATTATATATGAATAAATGTATTTTAATTTATAATGAAAAATGTTAAGTTAACAATGTGGCAAAAGTGTAGAAATTTCCTAGTCCAGGTACACTGCTACAGTAATTTTGCTACAGAAAAATGCTACAGTGCCAGACGAAGTGGATTATCTAAGATGAAGTGGAAGATGAAATTTGTCTAAAATAAAGTAAAAGATGAAGTAAAGCTTCAAACAAATTAGCAGATGAAGTAATAGACAAAGTGGAAGACAAAGTTCAAATTAGCAGACGATGTGCTACGGTGATCAACTACAGTAACGTGCTACTGTAACCTGCTATAGTACCTAGAGACAAAGCTTCAAACAATCAGCAGAAGAAGTAGTAGATGAAGTGCTATATTGACCTCCTACAATAACATGCTACAGTAACTCTACTATAGTACATATGGATAACCTTTTAAGTAGGCAGATTCGTCTGATGCTTCAGACAAATCAATAGATAAAGTGTGCTATAGTGATCAACTACAATAACACTGCTATAGTACTAATAGACAAACATATTGGTCTGATGCTTACTTCAGACAAAGCAATGCTACAGTGATCTTGTAACACCCATGGTGTTTGAAATCTACTCATGTAAAAATGGGTAAAGTTTACTCTATGAATTCGATAAATTTCACTATTTTGAGCTATATAAAGTCAATAGAAGAAAAGAACTTAAGTGGTGAAATTGAGCAAAAGCATATTTATGATTAATATGAATGGCCTAAAATAGTCATCATATGTATTGTAATGTGCAAAACATTGGGTTGAGCATTGGATGCCATTTGGAAAGGAAGTGGCCAATGAAGTTAAGTATCATAGAAAAAAGGTTTGTAAAAACAATTGAATAGGTGATTCTTGGCAATTGACCTCAAATGAGGTGGAAAATGGTATGAACATGTTTTGCTTCATAGATGTGATGGGTGGGAAGTGAATTTTTAGGATGTTGGAAGTGTTTTATGTGAAATGGGGTCATTGATGACTTGTGTAAATTCTGAATTTGAATAGTTCCTTATAATGAATGGATTATTACTTTAATTTGAGAGTGAGATTTAATTACTTGAATGAGCATTTTGGGAGGATTATAGAAGGGATTAATGAAAAATAAAAGGATTAAAATTTTAACGAAGATAGATGAGAGGAAAAGTGGGAAAAATAAAGTTTAGAACAAGTGAAAAAGTGGGGCAGCAGGTCTATGCTGAATCCCCTGCCACGACATGGCTTCAGCATGGGCAGATTGGGGCATTCAGGGAGTCCATGCTGCAGCATAACAGACCCATGCTGTGGCACAGTAGACCCATTCTGCAACACAAAAATCTCCTTCCGCGGCATGGCTTCAGAGAGGAATTTTTAGGCAATCAACAAGGCCGTGCTATGGGACGGAAATCCCCTGTTGCTGCACGGGTTCGATGGTGCGCCAGAGTACCTAAAAAATCTCATTTTTTAAAGCCCAAACCCATTCCAAGTTTTCTCCCTTAACACTGTTCTTCCTTCCCTAACGCCATTATGCCCCATTTTTCATAAATTTTGCTAGAAAACATGGGGAGTAAGATGGGTAATCAAGCCGACATGCCTCTTCACTTGGGTTTTGGCTATTTGGATGGTGGGAAAGGGGAGATGATCTGATTTTTGGTGATTTGAGGGAACTACGTGGAATTTTGGGCGTGGATGCTTGTTCGTGGATGAAAGCCACACTTGAAATTGGTGGTAAGCTACCTTATCTCATCCAAAAATTCGATATTTGTAAACTAGGATTTTATATAGTTTTTGAAAAGTGATTTTTAGAAGAAAATGATATGAGTAATTATGGGGAAAATGAGTATTGAGTTAATTACCATAAATTGGGAGTGAATTGGGTTTGAAAATCATAATTTTGGTGTGTTAGGGTTTCATGTTCTTCATGAACACTAATTTTGTAGGGAATTTGATATGGATTGTTGTATAAACCATGAGAGGAATGTGTAATTTATAAGTTATGATGCTTTGGGAATTTATATAGGATGATTTGGACTTGTAAAAATGGATAATGGACTATGACCTAGTTTAGGTTAATTGGGAAAATTGTGTATGAGCCAAGT
>JAYJMB010023241.1:25201-40195 GCA_036873735.1 Pouteria campechiana
CTCTCTCTCTCTCTCTCTCTCTCTCTCTCTCTCTCTCTCTCTCGTATGGTATTTGAAAAGGATAGGGTATCTGCTGCTGGGATAGATGCTGATAAAGTGAGGGGGAGGGAATGCTTAAATAACTGCTTTTGGAGGGGATCGGGGAGTTGATGTATTCCACAACAGAATTACAGAAAAAGTGCAAGAAATGTGGGTAGGGGAGCTGATGGCTTTGTGGGCCCCACACACATGGACATGTCTGCAAGGCTGTGATTGGGTGCAGCGATTTCTAGGTCAAACCTCCCTTCTACATGCCTGATGATGATTGCACTCTCTCTCCCCAAGTAACCACAGACTCCACTCCAAGCATCTCTCTCTCTCTCTCTACCATTGATCAGGTGGTAGCCACAAATATGTTTGATTGGTTGATCACAATGCTGGCTAGTAACATCTATGGAGACATGCTTTTCAGGCAATTGAAAATAAAAAATATGGGGCTGCATTTTATATTTGGACATTGAATGCTAATGCTGCATCGAGCAGCAGCAGGCAAATGATATGAAACCCAATTATTGGAGATGATAATCCAATCAGATTTCAATCATGGAGAAGCCATGGCCCCTTTACAGCTCAATTCCTGCGAATCCCGCCGTCAGTTTATCGCTGGTCATGCTTCATGCAGGAAGTACGCATGCTATTGCAGATCACCATGACCTTCCTAGTTGCAGCTGTCTCATTATCTTGGCTTAAACTGGCTTTTAGAACAAAAAGCACTGTTAAGCTTTAATCCACGTTCAATTCATTAGATCAAAGCAAGATTTCTTCGGTAGGATTTGGAAATTTCCCAGCAAGACATGGATTGATTTTTCCACCTTTTCTAACCAAATATTTTCTTACATTGATTTGATGCGTCTAATATTCAAAAAGGATTTTTAAATGCAAAAAATGATTGTGTGTGACAGAAAAAGGAGCCCAAGATGGGATTTTAACATTGGAAAGGTAAGATGCTTTCACCAGTAATCGATGTTTTTTTCTAAATAATTGAACATTCTTATCAGCAACCTCAGCGCATAGACTGAGAGATTGCGTGTATACGAGAGTCTCCCCATCAGAAACATGCCCATTAATTGAACTCTCAAATCAACAGAAACCGAATTCATATACCAAGAAAATGTGTTTATAGAGATTTTAAAATGAGATATTAATAGCTGGAACGTGTGTTTTGTTGCCCTGTTCCTGATTAGTTAAAGAATCCAATTTTTAAAAAGAAATTGAAAAAAGAAAACATTAAGGTTTTCATTTCAAAGTTGTGTCCTCATTGACTATGAGCCTATACATGCACACATGCACACACCAGTAGCTACAGTGGTAGACTGAGTTGCCCAAAAATGAGAGACTTTTCAAAACAAAGTTATGCAGCACCTCAATATTCATTAATTAATTGTCAATTCGAGAACTCAATTGATGAGAAAACATCATCCAAAGTGCTACTGTTCTATATCATGATTCTAATTATAATCAGAATGGTAATATCAACAGAGAATTGAAAGTGGAACCACTGTTTTCATATTAAAATAAGCTATCCAATCAAGCAAATTGCAGATGCCAAGTGTAGATTAGTGATCCTTTTTTTTCAAACTGCAACGGCGTTCTGCCATTAAAATATTCTCTCTTCAAAGGAAGAATCTCCAGGTGGGATCCAATGCCCTAAAACATTGCAGCTTTTTGAATCATGGCAAGATTAGTCACCAAATCTTTTATCCAAACTAGTCAACTTCAGGATTGTAAGATAGATAAGGCCATCCATTTTGCACCCACATATGCTGAATGTGTGAGGCTGAATGATTTAGCAGATATACTGGAATATTTTTCTGGTGAAGCTGGCCCATTTTTTGAACGGCTCAGATTGAGCTTTGCCATGGTGTCATTAGCTAAAAAAATTCTCTTATTAACTAAGATGGATTTATTTTGGGGGCTAGTTTACTGCTAATTGGTCTGCGATAGATAATAATATAAAAAAGTATAGTAATTAAGGGATATTGGGGATAATTGAATATCACATCAGCATAGAAAGGGAAAAAAAAAAGATTCTTTTGCCTCCTTTTTATCATAAAGGGCTTTTACCCTTTTTTTTTGTGCAATAAACATGCCCTTGGTGAAAATTTTCCCATCTCCGGGAGCATGGAGGAAGCAAAGTACTAAAATATTAGAATAATTATTTTCCTCTCATTTCTTTATTTATTTTTTTATCTGATTTTATACTAGATTTATCTATTTTGTTGAATGGTTGGATTTTCTAGTATTATTTAGTCTCTTAATTTCATATTTTGGCAGAAATGACCTTTTTTCCTCTCACGTAATGACCTGATTTTGACTTAACATGTTAGTTTTTTGGTAGAAGAAAGAAAAAGAACAAAACAAAAGAGAAATAAAAATTATGAATTACTTCTAAATCAACCTCTACATTTTTAGCCTATTTAGTAATGACTAACTTTTTTGAGCTATCTTAAAGAATATTCAAAATAAAAGAAAATTATCCATTTATAAGTTGTTCTAAGGGGCTCTTTTGTCATCTAAGGCATCAGTCAAATATAGGGAGAGACCTACATGTAAAACATAATTAAAATTAGGGGTCTATCATGCAATATGATAGAAACTCAGGAGTTGATTTCCAAATGACTCCACAAGTAACAAAACAAACTCAACCTTGGTTGAAGAAAGGCTTCCAACTGAGGAATTTCAAAAGGGACTTGCACCCTGGGCCAAGGAACAGAAGAAGAAATTTATGTTACAAAATCTCTCCTGAAAATCAAAAGGAAGCTGCCTATTTCTCCTTAAAATCAAGAGGTGGAATGCTTCAAAAAAAATTTTTTTCTACTCAAACAGATTTGGGAGAGGATGGAACAGAGAAACAAAGAAAAGATTTGGAGTGTCAGTGATTTACCTGAATTCTAACTTAGTAGTCTAAGGGGCTCTTCATCTGGATTTGAGAGAGCTTTGATAAAGATTGCCTCCAAAGAAAGATGGCATGTTTGAAACAAATCCAACCAGCCCAACCAATCTGAAATATTTTCTGTAAAGAAAAAAGATAAATCAATATGTGATTTTTTCATTAGGGGATTGATAGATATTCCAAACCACCTCATCTGCTCCATCTTCGACAGAAGAGGAAGTTTTTGTTTCCAATATGCAAGTCTCCTGGAGAAGTGTTGGAAGTACCAATTTTTGTTTTGATGTATTTAGAAGCTGCTTCCTTGATATTAAAACCAGCATGATGAATGACAGTTTGCCCCACTTAAACTAGGCCACCATCTGGGTGACAAGGGTCAAGCGAGAAGAATATGTTTGCCCCATGAACGGAAAGATATCTGACAGGTGCAATGAGATCCCCAAGTAAAAAGAGTGGATTTCCAGATCTAGGAATCTACATGTGAAGTTTTACCATCTAAATGGGCAATTTATTGAGATCTTCTAGTTATCCATCCAGATGTTTTTTTTATTTCTTTCCTATTCTGTATAATATTACAAAATTTCTTGGTCATGTTACCCTTGCCCTTGTATTTATAGAATGTCTCCCCTTTAACCAGATCAATGGGAGTTCTTCCCCTTGGAAAATTTCCTTATTTTTGCCCAATCAAATTCATGGGCCAAAAGAGATTTAAGGCATTTTAAGTATTATGTATCAATTCAACTTTACCTGCAAGAGAGAGACAATTAGAAAGCCATCCATTAATTTTGTTCCTAAAGCCCTAAAAAAATGAGTGGAAATTAAATGATATTGGCTTTGCAGAAAGGAAAATAAGGGCAGGATCTCTAATTGGAAAGCTTTGCTGGTTTCATTCTCGACCTGCAAGGAATCTCTTATAAAAGAAAAAAAGACAGGTTTGATCAACGTAAACTTTCAAGGCAGAAACAAAGGATAAATCATTAAAAGATAGTGTTTGACAGGAGAAGATGATAAGAGGTCCAATAAGGTTAATTTTCAAGCCCCCAAGAAAGGGAAAAATCATGCAAAAGATCTTCCGAATTGGCTATATTGTAAAGTTATTTATGATTCCAATAGAGATGATTTCATATCATTTCTCAACCTTATTTCTTCACTTAAATCTATTCTTTCTTTTTTGTATTTCACATTAGGTATGCTAGAGAAATATTTTGGTATTAGATTCACCATTTTACATTTTGCTGGACATTTTTATGGATCTTAGTCCAACAGTCTGCTAATCAACAAGTTGGCACCTACGATGAGTGTTATCACCAGGTCATCAACAGGAAAATTTTGACCCTTTCTTCAAAGATTCTTGGTTAAGCTTGACAATGCAAGGAATGACATTGTTACAACTTGGACTAGATAGATTAAGGGTGTTCGGTTGAGTTGAATAGAATGGAAAATTTCAATTTCCAATGTGGATGTGACATGTATTTCCAACATCCATGTTTTTTTCCATCATTTCCTATATTTTCAACAATTATACACCTATTTATTTTAACTTTATTCATTATGCAACTAATATTATCTTTATATTTTTAATTCCAATTTCATTAAGTTCTATCAAACCAAACAGCCCATACAGGGATTTAGGAGCCTTAAAAGGGCAACTAGAGCTTTTTGTATCATATACTACTATTGGTAATTGATTCTAAAGTCACAAGTTTGTGTCTCAGACGTGATGACCAAAGGGCCATATTAAGATGACTAGAAAGAGGATTAAATCAAAGGTCAAATTAAAATTACTAGTAGAAAGAGGATTAACTTAAAGGTTAAATTAAAATTACTAGTAGATAAACAAAGTTATTCTACAGAGGAAAAAAAGGTAACATTAAGCCAACGTTATTATAACTTAGACTAAGGTTATATTAAAGAGATTTTAGGGCTTGAATGAATAAATATACATGATTATGGCAACTCTGGCTAGAAGTGTATTGAAATGATGAAATAAAACAAAATCACAAAATGATTGTTGGAAAAGATAGAATATCATCCCATCGTGGAGAGGATCTAGTTAATGATTGTAAAAATATGCTTAAATTACTAAAAATAAAAGAAAAAAATGATTATATTATGAGTATGTTTGTTTTGAGATAAAAGATGGAAAGAGCCTCTTTACAGTAAAAACAGGATGAAAGCTTTCATTTTTTTGCTTTTCCACATTTACATCATATTTAATTATTATTAATTATGTATAAGAATAGTACTTTTCTATATCATTATCTTTAAAAAATATATTTTTACTTCGTGTCTATCTATTTTATATCTGACAGCATCACCATCTTACTTATATTATCTTGTCTTTATACCTTTTGGATGGGAGTTAAATTTGCTTAGTCTCTTTTTTTTGTAATACGACATTATAATTCTTTTGAAAATCTTACTTTTTCTCACCATGACTTACATTTCCCATCATTCCCTCTTTTCTATTAAAAAAATTATTTTACTTGCATCATCCCCTATTTCATTACCATTAATATGTCTTTCAAATATACCTTTTAATATAGTATCTATCCACACTCTCTATCAAATACACATTAGTTGTATCTTTGGTATTAAGTATATTATTAGAAAGATAAGTTTGAAATACATGTTAATGACCTCAGTAGCTGATTTCAAGAGAGTAGATATTTTTCATAGAAAAACAAAAATAAGGATTAAAAATATAGGTAATCATAAAAAAAACTATAATGTTAAGGGCCTATTTGGATAGGAAGCTTAATGAGAAAATGGGATCCACTTATTTTATTTGTAATTTCTAAATTGTTCATCTTTTTCTATTCTACATAATGAGTTAAAAAATGAGGAACATTGAATATTTAATGTGAACTGTAAGAATAAAAATGATAAAATATCTATTTTTGAATTGATATTATAACATAATTTATGGAACTGATTAAGAATACAAATAATATTATTATGAAAATAGTAGCCACACATATTGACAGTTTGATTCTTGTCTCCATAAGCTAATGACATTGGGTAGCACAAAGAATCAATGACTATATTTTTTTTATAATGACTTTAATTCAAACCAAATATTTAATAAATGATTTAGATCTTGATAATATGCTATGGAGCATCCACTTTTTATACTAAGCTCTAACTTTTGGGCAGAGCTAGATGCTCTACTACGTTCTCAACCATGGGATATTAAAAGCAATCATAATGTTACATCCCAGAGGAGTGGACAATAGACTCCTTATCACTTGCAACTGTTGAACACATGTGTGGAGGTAGCCATATCTGGCCATTTTGAGGGACCCTCCATGTGGGTGCAGGGGTCGACCAGTCAATCCTGTCTACTGGAAATTGTGGGTCAGTGTTACAGATGAATGGATAGCTCAGGAAAGGTTGGCTGATTGCATATTGTTCATTAGCTGTCCAACTATTTTTGGAACTTTGTAGTTTGCAAACCACCTAATTTGTGAATCCACAAAAAAATTTTCCTGCTTCTTTATTAATTAGCTGTCTGCTTTTTGTAAATTTTCAAACCATTTATTTATTTTTATTGACTTGCGTTTGTATTTTTTGAATCTTTCTAGCCTACATTGTGGGGCCCACATGAGAGACAGGCCTTCTATTTTCCCTTGATTTGTGGAGGGCTGACCTGGCCCTATAGAGAGAGGGCCCTTTCAAACCAATCAGGCCAAAGCCTTAGGCCTTGGCTGTATGTGGTGTGCACCTAAAATCATTCATGATTTGTCTTGTCATGTGGACTTCTTTCATGTCTATTGAATTCTTAGGCTGAATTGTTTATCCCTTTTATAACCCTGCTTACCTTAGCTTTAGGTACTTAACCTAGGAAGCAAGATACGAACTTTTAAATCTTTTAACTTTGCATCATCAACATCAACTTGGACCTTGGCTTCAAGTTGGAGCATTAATAGATATTAATCAACATTTTAGCCTATCATTTAAATATTAATAATATAGTTACTTATAATCAAATTTTTTTTCATGGGAGGGGTTATGCTTTTATGTGCCCATGTTTTCATTAGAGTTGTGGTGAAAAAGCTTTGGTGTAAGATCTACAAAGATATATTTATAAAAATTAATTTATTATGTTTGATAGCTTTTATTTAATTAGGCTTAAAAAATATCTCTATTAGAGATTTAGGTGATCCACAGATGATGAGAAATTTTTTATGGAAGGATATTCACTTTTAAGCAAGATGAAGTTTTTGGTCCACCCAACTCAATTGAGATGATTATCTAAATATCAACAAAATAATTTGTATTAAGTTTGAAAAAATGAATTCGATTATGTAATGGCATTGTAGTGTGTTTTTACAAGCATATGTAGTGAAAGCATAAGTATTTTTAGAGACATAGTAAAGACTATGGACCACTCAATTTTAGACAAGCCACTCTCTCATATTTATCATTTGACACTCTTTTATTTTTATTTATTATAAGCTTCTTTCTCTCCAATAACCCATCAAAAGTTGCAAAATTAAGACCTTATTGAGTCTTTAAAAAAATGAAATTGTTGCTTCCAAAGCTCTAAAACTATCGAGAACATTAAGCCTATTGTTTCTAAAACTCAAGTTTAACTTTAATTTTTTAACATCCGATTGGCAATATATTCAAAAATATCTTCGTTTCCCTAATATAACAGTTTAAAAATGATTTTCTATTTTACTCTTACATTTTATTGAATGAGGATTGGATCTTGGATAGTCAACATAACTAATGGACCATCCATGTTCCTGTGCATGTGACCTGCAAATAAAAATTAGGGTTTTTAGACTATGTAGCAAACAGTAATATATCTAACTCTCAGAGTTAGCAACCTATAGAAGGGAGGGGATCAAGTGATAAAAACATTTACTACTCTGGCATGAAAGGACACTCCATATTCATGCACTTAAGTCATCTATAGCTAATTGGAGTGACATTTAATTACATAACCATAAAAAATAAGAGGGACGTTTTCTGCAACCAAGTACCTATCAATGTGAATTCGGCTAGTGGACCACCACCTAATTAGTCATCTACTGATGCATGTGCATCAACCTTAACAGTCTTCCAGAGTATGAAATAACTTCCCATGAGCCAAAAACTACAAAAAGCCTCACACCCAACATCACATATGAAAAATAAAATGAGAATACCCAGGGATCAGTGGTGGTGGGGGCCATGCAACAGAAGGCAGATAAAGAGCTGAAAGATTGCAGCTGATGTAGTGTGCCGTTGAATTGCCCTCATCAATCAATTAATAAATGTAAAAATATATAATAATTTTTCTAGAAAGAAGCAATGGTACACCTGGTTGTATCAGAAATCTTGGGGACTGCAACTGACAGATCCGAATCATCCATTAATGTTGACTGAAAATTTCTCACAGACAGGATGATCCTATCCCTCCTTTGGTTAGGCCTTTTTTGACCTTTGGTTTTTAATTCCCATGGATGGAACAGCTATAATTGCCTAATAAATGATAGTTAAAAACCATATCAAATATTTGGAAATAATTCTATGGCAATGTACTTAAGATTAAAAAATTATCTTGATTGAATACTTAGATAAGTCATAATAGAAAGAAAATTTTAATTAGTACAATTTATTTTCAAATAAGAAGAATTTTGTAGACTATTTATACCCTCAGTTAAGATAATTTTTAATTTTAGCTAGACAAGTGATAAAAATATATTATTATTATTATTATTATGTCAAATTATTCATTTACATTAAAAAATTTATTGTAATATTAGCATAAAATTATGTCCTCATCCATTGCAGGCCCTTGGGGAGAATGCCTTAAAATTGTTGATAGGTTTTGCTTCATGGTGAATGGTCTTAACCATGCTTTGGATGCAAAGGATCAAGATGGTTATGACCGTGACATGGATTTCTTGTTGTTTCATTTTCTATTTTAATGGGTAGTCTAGAAATATGTAATCTCTAGATATGGGCGGTCCAGATCAATAGATGAGGCTGTAAAGGTGTCCTGATGCACTTGATGGAAAATAAATTGGAGCATTGTGGGAGCATTGGATCAGCAAACAATAAAAAACAAAATTTGGGGATTTAAAAACAGAGGGATGTGGGGCTAATATCTGCTACACCAACGAAATGGGGATTTGCTGGATTTGGTGTTGCAGGCTTTTCCTATTAAAATAACAGAAACAGGTCAGGTGTCTTTTGGAGGAAACAGAGACAGAAGGCCCGGAGGCCGAGGGCTACAACGAACTTTCTAGCTCTATCGGTGGGCCCCATAGCATAGACTATTTGTTTATAGGTGAGGGATTTTTTTATTTTTAAAAGTTGGAAATACAGCAAAGAGTGGGCTTTTTGGCTTGGTGGGGTGGGGCGAATAGAATTTTAACTATCTTAATAATTATATATTTTTTAATTATTATTTGTACTTTTCCTAAAAATATTTGTAATAATTGATATTATTTTCTTTGTAATTTAAAAATTACTATTATAATTCTGTTAAATTTAGGGTACTTGATCAATAGAAAAAACATTTTTCAATAAAAATAAAAACTGTCTAGTCTACTCCACATTTATAAGTATGGTTAGTTATAAAAAAATTCATCTTATAATGTAACAAATGATATATAATGATAATCTTACTCTTTTGTAATCACTACATTTTTAGTTAATTAAAAAGTTCTTCTGTTTTATCTTTATTTATTTTATGTTTGATTAATATTATATATATATATTTATAGCTATCCAAATAGGCCTTCGTTTACACATCATAATAATTAATTTATTTTTTATCATTAATTATATTTTTCATACAAAGTTTGTATTATATTATTATTAATATTTTTTATTTCCTTCATACACCATTTTTATCATTTTCGTTAAAAACTTTCATTCCACACTATCCAAGTGGACCCTTAAGAAAAATATTAAAAATTTTACCTAAAATTTATCTTCATTTTGTTATTTTGAATCAACAATTTTACTACATTTTAGATTTCTGTCTTCTACAAAAATAAAAAATAAAAAAAGATTTTTTATCCTTTCAAGTGTTAAGTAACACTAAATGAATTAAAAATTAAATTAAAAAAATGCAGTTTAGCTCTGGCAGGGCTTTCATATTTTTAATAAGAAAAATAGACAATGTGTTAAAAGATATGTAAAAGAAATGAAAATTTGTAATAAGTAAAGAGAGTATAGTATTAGCGGAGAATAAATAAAGATAAAATAGATAAACTTCTTTTAAAAAATAATATAAAAAATTCATTATAAATAATTATCGATAAGTAAATGCCTATTCAAAATAAATAGAAAGAAAAAAAAAGTTTTTATACTCTTACATTACCTTGGCTTTTAAATGGATAATATGATGTTAACAAAAGTGATATCATCTGCAAAAAAAATTAAAAAAAAAGGGTAGAATCACATGCAAGAAATATACATGACAATGACAAAATAAAAAATTTAAGGATCTGTTTGGATGCATTAGAAAGAATAATACACTCCCTTTACGCTTCTGTTATATTGATATAATATCACGGCTATTATAATAACTTTGTTTTTTTCTCACTTTTATGTGTAATTTAAATCATTTTTACTTACTTCTCTATTAAAAAGCCTTTATTACTATGTCATTTCCTATTACACTTTTTTAATAAACACTCTTTCTAATAAGCTTGATCTAAACTGACCCAAAGTTACTTATCACATGATCACATTGATTAATTAATAAGGTGAGGAAAGTAATCTTTTAGATTTATATATACTAACATTTACTCTAGTTAATCAAATATAGCCTAACTGATGGAGCTCACTTGATGGGTCACATGGCACGCATCTAGGGTCACCAAAACCATTTATCACATGGGCTAGCTTGTAGACAGTCAACCACCCAAAAACTAATGCTGCAATTAGAATATTAGCCATCTGATGGGTGGAAATGTCGACTATTAAATGTGGACGGCTAAATAATTCTGCAATTAGAATCTTAGCCATCTGATCGTTGGAAATGTCGGCCATTAAATGTGGACGGCTGTTTTTCTTTTTATTTTTCTTGCCAAACTATGACTATTAAATACCCACAATTTATTTATTTATTCTTTCTTGGTATTTAGATCACAATTTCAGTAGTTCAGATTATCTTGGTTGGCCATCACATTAATGGGAAGATGGGAAGGACTATTCTTGGATTTAGACATGCACTGCAGTCATTACATGGATCCCCACATCCTTACATCTGAATGATGAAAAAGCCCAACCCAGTAAATTGGTTTTTTAATTTTTATTTTTATTCTTCTAGAGAATTAGAGAATACATGGATATTGAAATTTCTTTATGGTTACAAAATTCCAAACAGTCAAACTCTAGTCTAAAGAGAAGGTTTTCATCCTTTCCAATAAGAGATCTGATCCATTAAAAGAGGTAGATCTATCATGAAGATTAACTGATCAGATGGACCACAAGTGTACATTGAGATTAGGCCCTAACATGGGAGTATTTTGAGGAGATTCACAGACTTAAACTGTTACTGAAAGAGTTGACAAATGCTTAGGGATTGACTACTTAGTATTAACAAAAGCCATCATTGTTTAATTAGCTCTAAGCAGGTGAGTTTGACCTTAAAAAAGCCAAATGCAAGCAGGACTGACTGATTGGGAGTGCTCTAGTGCTGGTTTTGCCCATTGTTTTAGGTTACATAAGCCAAGTTGCCAACTAACTAGGTTCAAGATGGGCAAACCCTTGGGTGTTTTGATATTTCTTAAATGGTGGTGACTCATCCAATGACCACCTCGCAAGCATGCACCTTGATCCAAACTGCTCAAATTGTCTCCATCAAGAGTCACATGTGATTGACAGTAGAGTCCATTTGATCTGCTACCATCAAATGCTGGATGACAAGGCGTTGATTGGCCTTAAGCTATCCTAATTAAACTATCCTCATCACTTAGAGAAGCTTAGCCACTACAACAAAATTAAAATTGGCAACGAAAAATCATTTTGTTGCAAAAAATATTCCTGTGACCTCCACCAGAGTAGGAAGATAAAATGTCATAACCAATCATGATGAATCACCACTAATTAAGAAATGATAATGGGAACCCAATTTAACCTGCCCTTGCCTCTAAGGGGTAGAAGCTACTAGCATTTAGGGCACCTATGACCTAAATAAATGCCATTGGATGGGAGTCTTGACTTCCCCAAGTAATTGTTTTCTTCATAGCATGTTTCTTCCCTCGACCCAATGAGTGGAATGGATGACACCATTCCGAGCAAATTCAAACATTTCATGCTCCACCACTCAGGTATGAGTTATACACATGCACTACTAATGAACCAATATTATCAAAACTAAACTGATAATTGAATAAGTCAATCCTTTGAGCAACATCAAATTATAATCCCTATGTGGACAACTCAACTCAGAACATTAAAATCAAGCAACCCTTTTAAATCTATGGAAAAATGAAAATCTAAATTGAAGCATTTTACTGTCTTATGCAATTGTTATCAGCCTCCATCCATTAATCTTGATCTTAAGATATATCTAAGATCTTTCAAACAAGTTAGACAGCTCAACTGGATGCATGTCTATGAATCAACGTGGTCCAGCAGAGTATCATCCCCTTCCCTTGCAATATATTAACCAAGCTTGAAGCTTGCATTGATTGAAATTGGCGGATCCAAGAACAAGTAGCCATCTATGCATAAACATACCAACCTGTCCTTTAGCCGTTTTGGGTCCATAGGGAACATGGCACATGATCAAAAGGGTGGGATCTAATCAAAGATACTATATATATATAAACTAATATCTAGCCTTTAAAATAGGAAAGCAACCCACATGCTGATGAAATGGGTCCAATTAAGATTAAATATCTAGAGGTGTTATCCAAGGGCTTGGATCAGGTTTTGAATTTCATGTAAATAAAATAAGATTCCATGCATGTTCTCCTTTTTAATCCTCCAAATCCACATTGAAATGGTCACATGAGCCTGAGCCTCCAAATAAGGGGGAAGCCCATGCACATGATTGGGCGGTGGGATGCTCTTAAGGAAGCCATGTAATTTGTGTTTTGTTTTGACTGTCGTTTAGAATAATGTGGTGATGATTTTTGAGCCATGGTGGTGGTGGTGGACCACAGCCATGTGGTTGGGGCATGCTAGACTGCCTGGAAATGTAGCTGGTCAACTTGTCAGGTGGGCCACCTTGCATGAAATTGCAATGGTTAATCAACTAAATGCATTGCTAGACGCATAGTGATGTAAATTTGATTAGAGTCAATCCGAACCCAACCAACCCATATTGATTTTGCTTAGGGATGGGTTGGAAATTTTAAATTTAGGTTGGAGAAGTTAGGAGTCAGCTCAACTCAAATTCAAAATAGGATTGGGTTGGATTTAGGCCTTGGCAACTTAATCCAAATTTCAACCCAATTTATGTTGTGTTTGTTGTAATATTATATAAATAAATGCGAATATTTTTTATTCAAATACTTGCATTAATCTTTTTATAGTATTATCCAGTTTTATCAAAATCGTACCAATGGTTGAACCGGTCAGGCATTTAGTTTAGGTCCAACGAGTTCGACTGGTTAGTTCAACCAGTTGAATTGATTTTTTATTTTTTAACAATAATAAAGCATAATTTTAAAAAAAATTAAATTATAAATATTAATATAACTATATAGATCTTTTGTATAATACTTTACTACCTTAATTTATCTTTTTATTCTATTGATAATATTAAAATTAAAAACAAACTTACTATTGGACAAAACTAAGCTCAAACAAATCAGTTAACTGCCTAGTTCGCGATCGAACCGGTTCGACCAATTGGTTTGGTCCGATTCTGATGACATTGGTATTATCCATTAAAATTCAACAATGATATGCTAAAAGTGTTAAAAACTATTTATAAATTTATGAATGGGATAAAAAAAGCAATGATTAAATTACTTTGTATCATAAATACACTAATTCATACATACATTCATATATTTATACTAACAATAATATCGTTTCAAATAAAACCAGATAATATATTCTTCAAGTGATTAAGAAAATTTAAAAATTATCAAAACTTATTAATTAAAATCAACCCAACCAGAATTTTTTAAGGCTAGGTTAAGGTAAGATTGGAGTTTTAAAAATAGGGTATTGGACCTGGGTTGGATTGAAATCTTAAGAAATAGGGTTAAGGTTGGGTTGACATCAACCCAATACAACCCGACTAGATCTACGCTTGGCTAGATGTTGGGCAGTGTGTCTTGGGCTGAGTCACATACCAGACTGTGCTTTGAGACACAGCTCAGTGCCGGCAGGGCTGTAATGTGATTGGAGCTATAAAAAACATTTTAGTAGAACATTGAATCAATATCTAAGAGGATTTCTCTAATAATTCATCTCTAATATAAATCATGTATTTTAAATATGATTGAATCAATATCCACTGTTGGACGCTATATATGTTTTTATATTTTTATTTTACTTTTATGTTGGTCAGGAATCACTTGCTTTGGTACTTTCTTTTTTTGGTCGGGAACACTTGCTTGAGAATGCCAATCCCTCATCGATCATTTGATTGAAAGGCATAAAATGAATTTAGTAGACTTAAACATGCCTAGGAAACTATCATGTGTCCCACAATTTCATGAACCGAAAATTAGTTTGATCATATAATTCTCAAAATCACTTTGACAGGATCATACCATCTCTACTTGCCATCCCCATTCACATCATATGAATTTGATTGGATAGCATGAATACCGGAATCGGCTGTCTTTGTGAAAAGTTAGGAAAGTAGAAAGATGCTCATTTAGCTAAAGTGTCTTTTATATATTCTTTTTTACCCCTTTTTCTTGAACTGGGTCAATATGCAGATTTGGATTTAACAGCATACTCTTGGATTGATTGTCTTGGATACGTATATTGAAATCACATAGATGATGTGATCATCCAATCAGGTGACCAATATCACTGATTGATCTATAAGAGTACGTAGGAATCCTCTAGTCGTAGAGCCTCCAGGTGCTGCAGCCTTCATCCATAGCAATCAGGGAGAAGCATTCCTTTCCTCTCTAATTTTC
>JAYJMB010023252.1:0-40180 GCA_036873735.1 Pouteria campechiana
TCCATTGTGGAGATGTAATTAGGACCACTTGTGGTCTGGGATGTGAACATACAATTCTTCTGATGTACACAGCAAATATAATCAATTGAGAAAAATCAATAATGATGGAAATTATTTGGTTCATTCCAAAGGCGACCAATTTCGGTCACGTCGTTCCATTCGCATTATTTCTTCCTCATTTTGTTATCCCTGATAAACAAGACGGAACTTCTGATACATTGTATCAGAGATTCTGTTCTAATCGGAAGTTAATCAGAATTTTTGTGCTAATGACCTCAGAAGTTCTAAGGGATATGTGCAGAAGGAATTTTTAAAGGCAGAAATTCTGGAGCAATCAGGCCTGTGAGTCAAAAGTTATTAGTGGGTATCACAGAACTTCTATGATGAATGATAATAGTTTTGAGATTATATCAGAACTTTTGTATTACGTTTGAAGGATTCTGAGTGTTCTATCAGAATTTTTGATGTATTCATAATGATGTGTCAGAGTTTCTGAGTCATTTCTAATGCATTATAAATGTTGTTTCAGAATTTTTGACCTACTTCTAAATCAATTTAATTAACATTCATCTTAATGTGATCAATAGCATTATATTAGGATTAAATCATATACATGCATTTTATGCATATGGATCTAATACACTAAGTTCTATCCTAATTTTACAGAATCTATCTTCTAGGAGTAGTTTTGTAAAAATATCTGCTAATTGATTTTCAGTTGGTACATATTCTAAACAGATGTCAGGGTTTTGTATATGATCTCTAATGAAGTGATGTTTGACTTCTATGTGTTTAGTTCTAGAATGTAATACTGGATTCTTGGTCAGATTTATTACACTACTATTGTCACATCTAATAAGAGTATTAATATATTTCAAACCATAATCATTCAATTATTGTTTCATCCACAAAATCTATGCACAACAATTGCCTACAGCTACATATTTAGCTTTAGCAGTTAATAAAGCAACAGATGTTTGTTTCTTGGAGAACCATGATATTATCATGCTTCCAAGAAACTAAAATGATCCTAAGGTACTCTTTCTATCTACCTTGTATCCTATAAAATTCGAGTCAGAGCAACCTACTAATTCAAAGTTTGAACCTTTTGGATACCATAGTCAAAGATTTGGAGTATCTAAAAGGTATTTCAATATTTTTTTTAATAATAACTAGATGTGATTCTTTAGAATCTGACTGTAATCATGCACACATGTAAACACTGAACATAATATCTAGTCTACTTGCAGTTAAATATAAAAGAGATCCTATCATGCTTTTATAAAATTTTTAACAGATAGATTTACCTTTTTATTTTATCCATTTTAATGGATGTGCTCATTGGTGTGACTCATGGTTTTCCTTCTTCTAAATCAAATTTCTTGAGTAATTCTTTAGTGTATTTTGCTTGATGGATAAAGATTCCTTCATTTATCTATTTTACTTGAAGTTCTAGAAAGAAGTTCATCTCATCTCACCCATTAAACTTATATCAAATTCTCCTTGTATTACTTTAGAGAAATCTTGATATAATTTATTATTAGTTGCACCAAATATAATATCATCCATATAGTTTTGAATAATTAGCATATTACTTTTGTTACGCTTAATAAAGAGTGTAGTGTCTACTTTATCTCTAGTAAATCCTTTTTCCATTAAGAATTTACTTAATCTCTCATACCATGCTTTAGGAGCTTATTTTAATCCATAGAGAGCTTTTTTGAATTTGAAAACATGGTTTAGATCATAAGGATCTTCAAACCCAGGAGATTATTCTACATAAATCTCTTCATTAATGAAACCATTTAAGAATGCATTTTTAATATCCATTTGATATAGCTTGAAATTCATGAAAGATGCAAATTCTGGTAACATTCCAATAGCTTCAATTCTGACAATAGGAGTATATGATTCTTCAAAGTTTATTCCTTCCTCTTGATAGTATCCTTTTGCTATTAATCTTGCTTTATTCTTATTATTATACTAGATTCGTCTAATTTATTCCTAAAAACTCATTTAGTTCCTATAACAGATTGATAGTTAGGCCTTAGAACAATTATCTACACATTATTACTTTTTAATTGATCCAATTCTTCTTGCATAGTTATAATCCAATTTTCATCTTCTAAAGCTTGATCTATGCAAGTTGTTTCTAGTTAAGAAATGAAAGCAAAATTATCACATATTTGATAATATGAAGATCTAATTCTTAGTCTATCATAAATATCACCAACTACTTGGTTTTCAGGATGATCATGCATGAATCTCCAATCTTTGGAAAGGGAATGGTTACCTTCATTATTTACCTCATTGATGGATGGTCTATCATTTGTTTCTTCTTCATCTTTTTGTATTTTTTATTGTAAAGAATCTTTGTCTTCATCTTGTATCTTTATTTTCTCCACTAATGTTATGAGTTCTCCTATCTCATCGTCAAAATCGCTTATATTTCTAGAGAGGTTAATACTTTCATAAAATTTTACATAAATGGATACAGTTTTATTTTTCAGATTATAGAGTCTAAATGCCTTGCTAACAATGGAATAACTAAGAAAAATGCCTTCATCAGATTTATTGTCAAATTTGTTACAGTTTTCCTTCTCATTGTTAAGAATGAAACATTTGTAACTAAAAGTATGGAAATGAGAAATTTTTGATTTTTTGCCATGATATGATTCAAATGGAGTTTTTTTGAGTATAGATCTAGCAAAATTTTTGTTAATAATGTAATAAGAAGTATTTATTGCTTCAACCCAAAAATATTGAAGTAATTATATTCACTTAACATTTTCCTTGTCATTTCTTGCAAGGGTCTGCTTTTCTTTTTAGCTACTCCATTTTGATAAGGTGTTCTTGGTGCAAAAAATGTATGCAAAATCCCATTACTTCTACAAAAAGTAGTGAATTTCAGGTTTTCAAATTCTCCACCATGATCACTTTTTATGACTACTATATGAGAATCTCATTCATTCTATACACGCTTGGTAAATGTTTCAAATAATGAAAAAGTCTCATCTTTGGATGCAAGAAACATTATCTAAGTGAATCTAGAATAATCATCTACAATTACATATACATAATATTTCCCTCTATGACTTCTAGTTCTTGTTGGTCCAACAAAATTCATGTGTAGTAATTAAAGTGGTTTAGTTTTGTATACTTCTTTGTTAGATTTGAATGATTCTCTAACTTGCTTTCCTTTTAAGCAAGCGTCACACAATTCATTTTGGCCAAACTTTAATTTGGGTAAGCTAACAACAAGATCTTTATTTTATAGTTTTTCAATCATGAACTAGTTGACATGTCCCAGTCTTCTATACCATGATAAAGATTTTTCATTATTCATAACAAGATATTTAACTTAGATATCGCTCAAATCTACTAAATACACATTTTCATATCTTTTATCAAGTACTACAATTGAATTTGAACTATCTATTACAAAATATGTATGTGATTCAAACACAACCTTGTGACCATTATCGCAAAATTAATTAACACTTAAAAGATTGTGTTTTAATCTTTTTACTAGTAAAACATTTGAAATAGTAATAGAGGAAGGTTGGCTAATCTTACCCATCCCAACCACTCTACCTTTTCCATTATCTCAAAAGGTAACTGTTCCTCCATTTTTAGCTTTTAATTTTATGAACAACTTTTTTTCCCCTATTATGTGTCTTGAGCAACCACTATCAATATACTATTTGCTACTCCTTATAACTCTCAAGCACACCTATAATAATAATATCAAGCTATAATGTTTTTTACCCATTTAAGAATGGGTCCAGGTGGGTTAGTGACAGACTATTTTGGCACATATTGCTTTTTAAATGCTACTAATTTATTATATGTAGATATTGTTATATTTATTATGTTAGTAACAGTTTTTGATACCCAAATTAGGTTCTATTTGGGTTCTAATTTTTTTCCATGATTACTACTTTTCTTTCTTTGGTTTTCTCTACTTCTCTTCTTTTCCTTTAGTTTAAATAATATAGAAGCCAATGTTTTTCTAAGAACATGATTTTCTTTTTTCTTTTTTTTTTGCTCAAGTTCTATGTTAAGGTTTTAGTTAGTTTTGAGCTAAGTGTTTTCTTGTCTTAACTTAAAATATTCATAGATTGTTCTTTCTAGTTCTTTTTTTGTTTCTTTGTGTTTAGCTTTTAAAATTTTGAAATATGAATATAACTCATCTAATAATTCTTCTAAATCAAAAATTTTAGTTTTTGAATTTACTCATCTTTATGAATGACTATGAAGCTTATCCTTGTATGATACTCCTCCTTATTTCTTTCTTTAGAGCTGAGTGAACTGAATTGAGCTTCATTTTCTTCTTTTGTTTCACTCGAGCTTTCTTGCATCATATTCTCCAGCATTTCCCATGCAGCCATCGCTTTCTTCTTCTTTTCAAATTTTTTGTTGTTAGAAATATTCTTTTTATCAAAATAGAAATTATACCGTTTCTTCTTATCTCCTCGCCTTTTGTCTGGATCTGAACAGTCAAATCTCATGTGCCCAAACTTATTGCAATTGTAATATATTGAAATCTCCTTTATCTTTTCCTTGCTTTGTTGTTGTTGTTTTTGGTGTTGTTTCCAAATTTCTTCTTTCTGATCATATTTCTGAATCTTCTGGTTATCATTATTATATCTTCATCATCTTCACTCACTAAGGCTTCTTCTGAAGATTCTTCATTCTCTGAATTATCTTGTAAAGCAACCTTCTTGCCTTTGAATTCATCTAAAATCATTTGCTTCATTAAGACTTCATGGGTTATAAGTGATCTCATGAGTTCTTCCATTGTCATTTTATCCAGATCCTTTGCTTCTTGGATAATAGTCACTTTAGGCATCCAAAATCTAGGCAGAGATCTCAAAATCTTCTTAAATAACTTGGTTTCTTCCTAATTCTCTCCCAATCTTTTCTATCCATTGATGATTTTCTGAAACCTTCCAAACATTTCAAAGATAGTTTCTGATTCTTTCATGGAGAAAGCTTCATATTACTGCCATAGAATATTAATCTTAGTTTCTTTTACTTGATTTACACCTTCATATGCTACTTGAAGTTTATTTTAGATTTACTTGGCTGAGTCACAGGTGGAAATATTTTCAAATTAAGATGAAGATAGTGCAAAGTAGAGACAATTCTTTGCCTTAGCATCACATTTTATTATTTGAATATCTTTTGGTATATATTTATCTTCTATATTTGCAACATTCTTTCCATTCTTAACTACAAGTCGCAACTAGTAATCTGTGGTGATGAAGAAATTATGCATCCTCATCTTCCAATACCCATAATTGGTTCCATAAAAAAATTGGAGGTCTGGAAGTGGATTGCCCTTCAATAGATGTGTTGTGGAACATACTGGCCATTTGAATCTTTTCACAAGTTAATATACTAGTAATTGAAGATTAACTAGTAAATCCTGCTTTGATACCACTTGTTGGTTCCTAACTAGTTAGTAGCTTAAGAGGGGAGGTGAATTGAGCTTCCAAAAATTTTGGCCAATAACTAAAGAGACGTGCTTAAGATAAAATAAAGAATAACTCATAGCATATACACACAATATTTTTATAGTGGTTTGGCCCTTCCTGGGTTCTTATTCTACTTTTTTGAGTTAGTCTCTTTTTATGAACTCAGGTTCCACAAAAATACTTGTTGGTTTTACAAGTTCACCAACAATTTATTAGTTTTCCAAGCTCACTAGAAACTTTTACATGTTAGTTTCCAAGCTCACCAATGAACTTATATAAGTTAGCTTCCAAGCTTACCAACTAACTTACTAGTTTTTCAAAGATAATCAGAAACTTTTACAAATTGTTGGTTTCACAGAGCTTACCAACTAACTCACTTGTTTTTCCAAGTGGAATGTATAGTATAATGCCTCTTACTTAGGCAAACAAGTACAAAAATTAAAACTCAATTAAATGCACAAAGTATGCAATAAGATCAAATTCAAACTCCTTTTGAAGTTAACGTAGATCTGGTTTTGAAGGCTTTGACAGTATTGTTGTACTTGGAGTTGAATGATGGAAGATCATGAATGCTCTTCTTGAATTAGATGATTTTCAGTGTGTTCTCTGATATCTTTAATTGTTGCCTTAATCATCTTTATATAGGCTTTGAAATGATTTAGCCATTACAACCTTTAGCATCATTTTCAAATTAGTTAGGCAGGGTTAGTAATGGCTTTCGCATTCTATTGGGGTTCAAAAATTCTGAGTTAAGTACCTAGAACTCCTATCATTCAACTCATAGTGAAACTTCTAAAGTTATTCTTCAAAGTTTTTGTAATAAGTAATTTCTTGGTAGTATTCTCTTCATATTTCTGTGCATTGTCTTATCCTTCAATGGTCATATTCTAAGCTTTTGAAGAACTTCTGAGATACTTCTGATATATCTATGAAACTTAGATTTTTCTTCTGTTATTCTTCTTTGATTTATGCCTTCTTGAAAACACTTTTGTGAATGCTTTTGAGTTACTTCTGTCATACTGAAGTTACTTCTAGCATAATTTTGTATGCCTTGATATTTCTTCTCAGGTACTTCTGAGTATGGAATTATTCTTCCAATTTAACTCTGAGGGTCAATTTTTCTTCTAACATTTTTCTGTCTTATTTCTGAAGGTCTTCTAAGAAGATTCTGACTTGAGTTTCTACTTCTGGATTAATTTTGTATGCCATAGTATTGCTTCTGTTTGTTTCTCTGAAGAAATTATGAGTGTAGAAAGTTTCCTTGTTTTTCTTCTGACATGCTTCTTTGGTTCTGAGAAAATTTTTATCCATCTTCTGATGTGCAATAATGTTGCCTTGATTCTGAGAAAGTTCTGAACTGCTTCTAGGATGGTTCTGAGACACGTCTGATAACTTTTGAATGTTTTTGAGTTTCGTATTATATTTCTAATGTGGTTCTGAAGAACTTCTAATGAGGTTCTAATTTGATTCTTGATTTCTTCTTAACTTTTAATTTTCATGTCAAGTCTCTGAATAGATTCTGATTTACTTCTTAGTGATTTTTGAATGACCTTTTATTTGAGCAATCCTTCTGAATATCTTCCTTTGAAGGATTAATGTACTAATTTTATAATTAACACTTTTTATTACTAGCAGTTATTCTCCTTAATCTATTTTGATATTTAATGTTGCATTACTTAGAAAGTAATCTCTTAGTACCTTAATTCTTCACTCATTTGTTTTTTCATCATCAAAACTAAGTTGTTTAATCTTATTCATCATCAAAATAAAGTTTAGTAAAGGAGTTAAACTTAACAGATCCCACATGTGGTAAGGGATATAATTCCCCTGCCCTTGCTGCATTCCATGCAAAGTGCCATCTAGGTTTAGGAAGTCTTGTTTAACCAACGCTTCACCTCTCTCCTCTACCAGACTGTCTAAAATGTTGCCATTGAGAGAGAAAAAAGGGAGAAGTCATGGTTACTGTCAAAAATGGAGAAGGGTGGACGAGAGGGATAAATAGAGAAAGGAAAGGAGAGAGGGAGAAGTAGAGTGTGATTTGGGTAGAAAAAACCCATCCCCTGCCATTGCACTCGCTGAAAATAAGGGACGAGCCATTGTCATCATTGAAAAAGAAGGAGAAAAGGAGGAAAAGGAGAATCATGCCCTTATAAGTTCATTTTTCATACAAGTAAATATATTTTGTTTTCCTCTTTTCTATTACCTTAAATTTCAACAATTTTAAGGGGAAAAAATTAAGGATTTAGTTTGAAACTTTTAATTTATATGATGGAAGTTCCAAAGCATGAACATGGATGGGGCTGCCGACATGAACTATGAAGTAGAATGGATGTCATATGCCTTGATATACGATTGTCTACATGAATATGAAAGAAGGGAATGCTAGAAACACTAGCTTTTCAAATTATCAATCTAGTGACTAAAGTATGATAAATTCTAGCTAGCTAAATTAAGGAAAGTTTAGCTAATTTAGGGCTAGTTGTGTAAACAACTTATGAAGAAAGCATTTTCTATAGGAACTTGGTGAGAAGTGTGTTGGTCTTGAAGCTTAGGCAAAAATCCAAGAGGGGATGGGTGAATTAAGTACTTAAAATTTTGCTAAACCCATTTAAGGTTAAACATCCCTCTAGCAATCAATTCAATCACTCAATTAATTGTCAAATAAGTAAGACATAAGATTTTTATAGTGGTTCAAGTAAACACTCTGGTTCACTCTTCTAAGAATACTTTTATCTTAGTGTCTTGGGTTTCACTATTCTCAATGCAAAAATATAATAATGCTCCAAGCACCCTTCTAGATTCTAGTACTAGGGGGCATATCTATAGTGGTCCTGATACTCTTCTAGATTCTAGCTCTATCAGGCATATCTATAGTGTTCCCAGTACTCTTCTAGATTCCAACTCTAGGGGGCATAACCACAATGCTCCCAGCACTCTTCGAGATTCTAGCTTTAGGGGGCATAATCACCGTGCTCCCAGGCACTCTTCTAGATTCCAGTTCTAGGGAGTGTTAAATAGCTCTTGTCTACACTCAAATAATCATAGTTCTTCTTAAGTCTAGTCTCAACCACTAGCTAAAGTAATTTATAATAAATGAATATTAAAAGTTAAAGCACAAATATTTCTTAAAAAGCACAGGGGAAGAATTCTGAAGATTGAATGTAGAAGTAAATTATCTTCTCGAAAAGTAGTTGAGAGCCTTCAAAAAAAGTTGAGGATGGTTTGAATGCAAGGCTCTCGACTCTTGAAAGATGCAAAAGGTTTTGGCTCAGCTTAGTAAATGCTTTCAAGAGGGTATTGAACATTCTCTTTGATACTTGCTTTTCTCCTTGTTCCAATGAGACTTCATTTATAATTGCTTTGAATTCCAGTAGTTGGTAGTATGTGAGCTTCATTAATGATAGAAGACCATTCTAATTAATACGTTTGAATCTTCTGACTTTTGCTTAATCTTTTGACTTTGAAGAAGATGATTTCCAAATTCTTACTAAGTATCGATCGAAAAGTTTCTATAATGGCTGATTCTTTCGTCAATATAGAAGGGCGTCATTAATGCTGGATGAAGACCAATGATTCAACTTGTTGGTTGCTCACCTTTACTTATGATAGACAAAGTATTTGTCTAGTTGTTCATCAGACAAAGTCCCTTCGTCTTCTGGCTTGTCCATTATAAGTAACAGACAAATGGAGAAGTCATTTCATCACATTGTCTATTGGGTTGTCTGTTGTAAGTAACAGACAATTCTTCGAAGCGCAGATAAATTTTTCTTTCCAACACTTTATCTTGTGGATTATCTGTTGAACTATAGATGCATAAATGACCTATTTCTTTAGCACTTTATCTGTTGAGTTGTCAGTTGTAAGTAACAAATGGACTCGTTAGAGTGCAAACAAATTTTCTTCAGGGCTTCATCTGTTGGGTTGTCTGTTGTAAGTAACAAATGAATCATTAAGGTGTAGACGAATTATCCCTTTATCTGTTGCAAATGGTAGACAATTTTAGATGAATAGGCAAACAACATTGCTCCGCCAGACAAACCTCATTGCAATGCCGGACAACCTTCACTACTTTGCTAGAAGATCTTTCACTTTTGCCAAACAAACTTCACTTCTCTGCCTTTATCTAGTTATAATAGATCACCATTGACTTGACTATGGCTCACTTATGATAGACAAAATCTCTTGTTTGCATGCTACTTTGCATCCATCAGATATAATCTCCATTTTGACAGACGAATGGGAGCTCGGTTGATTCCTTTTCATTTGAGCTTTGTTTATAACGGTACTTCGTCTTTTGCTTCTACATAAGTCCAAGTCTTTTCAATTAGACAAAGTTGCATTTAGAATATCTTTTCTATGCTCATTCTTCTGTAAAGCCTACAACTTAATTCTACACACTAAAATCTTAGCAACAACCATTAGTATATAATCTTTAATTAAGTTTTATTTATCATAAAAATCATGCATATATACTAATATTCTCCCCCTTTTTGATGATGACAAAAATTAATTAAAATTTATCTTATAAAATATAATCTCCCCCTGAATGTATGCAGTCTAAAAATATTTTGCAAAGTTTAATCTTTCCTCAAGTTGTCATTATCTGATATTTCCCTTGACTCACTTTATATGCATTCTCCCCCTAATTATTTAAATATTATGCATTTTTACATTTCCCCCTAAGATAATTTGCAAATTCTTTCTCCCCCTTTTTGTCATAAGCAAAAAGAAATGCAGATCTTGAAAGACACACACACTGAGACAAGTAGCTGGAAAATAATGAAAATATTTCATTTCATTTCAATACAAACAAAGCTACAAACAAAAATAAAAACAAATTACCCTACATTGTAAGGGCAGGAGAGGTTGTGTGTGAGACCATGGACAAGGGTAGGGGTGGGAGAATTTTGTATCATAGTGAGTAATACAAAGTTCCAAGGAAAGGAAGAGGGGAAGGAGATGATAATGAGGTGATTGGAGCCTCCTTTTCCCTCTCTTCAAGAGCCCCAGCTAATGATGAAGTTGGATCAAAGGGCAAAAGTGGCTGAGATATAAATTATGTTCTTGAGAGCTACATATTGAGGAGAAATACTTCTGATGGTAGAAATGATCTGGAATATTATTACGAACGGAAGTAATATCGTCCCAACAGGAGAAGTGAGGGAACAACCTTTGGTGCTTCAATTTCCACAATCGATGGTCTTCCTACTAGATTTTCTTTTGAAATGCCCTTCTCTGAGTTGCTTCATCGTTGTGGTGCAAAAAAGAGTCACTAATCATGGGTTAAAATAGATTTGACTATGTAGGTTATACAAGGTAGTTGATATGATATTTCAGGAAAGAGAGAATAACTCATACTACAAATAAATTTTGATGTGATGTTAGTAGTTGTAAGTTAATTTTGGTAAGAAAATGAGGTGTACTAGGCCTAAAAAACCGTGCCCAGATGCAGTGCGGATAAAGCAGTGTATAGAAATGTCTCACTTCGTCTGAGACAAAGTCAGTCTCATGAAAGCATATTAAACACATCACAACTTCAAACACAAAATATCAAAGATATTATTCTCAAGTGATCACATTTGTCATGCTTAATTTTCCTCTAATGTTACAGAAAGTTTCTAGAGGTGGTGGCTTAGTAAAGATATCAACAAGTTGAGCATTCATTGGCACATATTCTAAACATATATCATGTTTTTCTACATGATTTCTAATAAAATGATGTCTAATTTTTATATGCTTAGTTCTTGAATGTAAGATAAGGTTCTTTGTCAAGCATATGACACTAGTATTGTCATATTTGATAATTATATCTTTATAGCTTAGTCCATAGTCAAGAAGTTGTTGTTTTATCCACAGCAATTGAGCGCAACAACTTCCAACTGCTATATATTCGACTCCTGCTATAGAGAGAGAGCAACACTAGTTTATTTTTTAGAAAACCATGATACTAGACTATTTTCTAGAAATTGACATGTTCCACTAGTATTTCTTCTATCAACTTTATATTCTCCAAAAGCAACATCTGAATATCAATTAGTTCAAAACCAGTTTTCTTGGGATAATAGAGTTCTAGATTTGGTGTGTCAACCAAATACTTAAAAATTTATTTTACTACAATAAGATGAGATTCTCTAGAACTGGACTGAAATCTAGCACATAAGCATATACTAAAGAGAATATCTGGTCTAAATGCAGTAAGGTAAAGAAGTGATCCAATCATACTTCTATATTATTTTTGATCTACAAGTTTACCCTTTTCATCTTTGTCCAGCCTAGTTGATGTGCTCATTAGAGTGCTTGCTGCCTTAATTTCTTCCATTTTGAACTTCTTCAGCTTCTCTCTAGTATATTTAGATTGGCAAATGTAGTTTTCATAATCTCTTTGCTTGATTTATAATCCAAAGAAGTAGTTCAATTCTCTCATCATACTCATTTCAAATCCAGCCTGCATGATCTTTGAGAAGTCTTGATAGAGATTCTCATTAGTATCTCTAAATATAATGTCATACATATAAATTTGAACTATCAAGATATCCTTATCAATATTTTTGATAAACAGGATAGTATCAACTTTTCCTCCCTTAAATTTATGATCACTTAAGAATTTACTCAATCTTTTATACCAAGCCCTTAGAGGTTGTCTCAAACTATATAATGCTTTGGTAAGCCTATATACATAATTAGGTTGATCATCTTTTTTAAAACCAAGGGCTTGCTCTAAATACACTTCCTCACTTAAGTATCCATTTAGAAATGTACTCTATACATCCATTTGAAATAATTTAAAGTTCTTATAGGATGCAAAAGCAAGTAGCATTCTAACGGCTTCTAATCTAGCTACAGAGGCATATGATTCTTCAAAATCAATTCTTTATTTTTAGGAATACCCCTTAGCAACTAGTCATGCCTTATTTCTTACAACTAATCTACTCTCATCCAGTTTGTTTTTGAATACCCATTTAGTTCTAATTACATCAATGTTCTTTGGTTTTGAAATTAATTTCCATACTTTATTCCTTTCAAACTGGTTAAGCTCTTCTTGTATTGCAATGATCCAATTTTCATCATTTAAGGCTTGCTTGATGCAAGTTGACTCAATTATGGAGATGAAAGCATAGTAGCCATAAACATTTTGCATTGACTTTTTTATTTTGACACCATCATACACATCACCTATGATTTGTTTTCTAGGGTGAACACTAATAAATTTTAAATTAGTAGGAGGCTAATAGGGAACATTACCTATACTTACCTCTTCCTTATTATCTGAACTTTACATCTCTTCACAATTTGTGTCACCTTCTTGATACTTCAGTTTGAGCTTCTTCATATTAGTTGCAACTTCATCTGCATCACTATCACATTTCTTTCTCGGGGTTATATTCGCTTCATTGAATTTAACGTGTATAGACTCTTCTATAACCTATATTCTCTTAATGTATACTCTAAATGATCTATTGTTAGAAGAGTAACCAAAAAAGATAGCTTCATCGCTCTTTAGATCAAACTTTCCAAGATTATCTTTACCATTATTCAGCATATAACATGAGCATCCAAAGGAATGAAAATATGATATATTTGATTTTCTTTCTTTCTAAAGCTCATATGGGGTTTTCTTTAAAATTGTTCTTATGGTAACCTTGTTTAGTACATGCCAGGCTATATGAACTACTTTTCTCCAGAATTTTTTAGATTACTTACTCTCATTCAACATGGTCCTTGTCATCTCCTGAATTATTTGGTTCTTTCTTTCAACAGTTTCATTTTGTTGAAGAGTTTTGGGGGATGAGAAACTATGGTAAATTCGTTTTTGTCATAAAAGTCAATAAATTTTCTATTTTCAAATTCATTATCATGATCACAATAGATAGACACAATTAACATTTGTTTCTCATTTTGAACTAACTTTCAATTGACATTTGTTTCTCATTTTGAACTAACTTTGAAAATATATGAACCATTGAAAATGTTTCGTCTTTGCTAGTCAAGAGGATCACCCATGTGAATCTATAGTAGTCACCCACAATCACATATACATATCTTTTTCCTCCAAGGGTGACAACATCCGATGGTCCAAATAGATCCAGATGTAATAATTCCAAAGGTCTAGATATAGATACCTTATTTTTAGGATGAAAGGATACTTTGGTTTGCTTTGATAATTGATATGATTTGCATATTTGATTTTTGTTATAGTTTAGTTTGGGTAGACCAATCACGAGATCATTTTTCCATAAAGAACTGATATTTAAAATGTTGATATGTCCTATCCTTTTATGTCATACCCATGAATCATCTTTGACTATAATTAAGCATTTTCCAATAATATCATCTAGCCGTACTAGATAAATATTTTCATGTCTTTTTCTATTGAACAATAGATCATTTTATATACTGAATATATTACATGCAGATGGTTCAAATATAACTTTGTGACCTTTGTCACACAATTGACTGATACTTAGCAAATTATGCTTGAGTCCTTATATATATGATACATTCTCTATACATGCATTGAATAAACTATAAATTTTATCTATCCCTTTGATGAGGCCTTTATCATTGTTGCTGAACGCAACTATTCCTACATTTATCGACTTCAATTCTTTGAACAATTTATTATTCTCGGTCATATGTCTTAAGCAGCCACTATCCATGAACTAGGCATTTTTGGACGTAGCTTTGAGGCTTACCTACGTTCAAAGCTAGTTTTTCCTCTTACCTTTTTGGTACCCAAGCATTGGGTCCAATGCTGTTAGTGGAATTATGTGTACTAAAAGTTTGTATATAACCCTTGGGTTTCCATTTTATTTTTGCACCTCTTGCTTATATCTTTTTGGCATAGCAGTCATACATTTTATGTTCAATTTTATTACAAAAATAGCAAGTATTTGGAACTTTACTTGGTAAACTATATTTCATTGGTCTCTTTATGCAGGGATAACTTATGAACCTTCTAATATTTGAAGAGTTTTCTTTTTCTTCTGTGAGGTTTACTCCCTTGGACCATCCAACAAATTTCTGTAAATTTTCATCATCTTATTATTCATAACCAAGTCCCTTTTTACTAGTTCGACTGGTCATTCTCATGAACTTGGCCATAGATTCTCCTGGATTAGAGAATTTGCTCAATATATTGTTTAATATCTCTATCTCCTTCTTCAAATTTCCAACTTCTTTTATAGAGATAGATTTCTTTCTGCTAAAATAGAATTTATTTTAAAATTTATATCAAAGTGTCTTTTCTTTTGAGTGACTCAAACTCATTGAAGAGAGTTGTATAACTGTTGTAACTCATCAAATGTTTTGCATTTGACACAAGTACTATTTGAGCTTGAAGAGTTAAAACTATAATCATAGTAAGAGTTTACTTCCGTCTCCAGCTTCATTGTGTATTGCTCTTTGATGGAGATTTGCTCTATTGACTCATTCTCTATATGGGCCATACATTCTTGCTAGGTGTCCAACTTCATTGTTATCTTTCCCACTTGAGCTTGTCCCTGACGAATCTTCATCATTTACGTACATTCCCCTGGCTTGATTTTTTGATGACTTCTTAAAGTTTTTCTCTTCTCTTCTTTCATCTTTCTCATTCATATTTACTTTTTCTTTATTGGGATACTCGAGAGACATGTGTCTGATCCCTCTACATCTTAACATATAGGGAGATCCTTCTTTCTTTCAGTCATTCTCTTCTATTATCTAAGTTGTCTCCTTGAGGTGCTGCCTCTGCTGCTTCTTATAAACTTTCTAAAGTTTCTAATCAACATGGCCATATCATATTTAAATTGTGATGCCGAATCACTACTGCTTTCTTTGATTACTTTGAGAGCAATACTTTTCTTTAGCTTTATTGGTTCATCTCTCTTAGTTTAGATCAGCTTGTGTGACATTAGTGAGCTGATGAGATCGTTCACCAAAAGAGTGTTCAGATCCATTACTTTTTCTATTATCGTGATCTTCTAGTTCCAAGATTCTGGAAGGGCACTCAGTATCTTCATTACCTATTCAGAGTATATAATTTCTTTTTCTAAACCTTTCAAAGTATTAGTAATTTTTGAAAAATAAGCATACATTTCTGATATGCTCTCCCCCTCTTTCATCTTAAAATTTTATAGTTTTCTTATCAACATGTTCCTTCTAGTTAATTTAAGTTGTGAAGATCCTTCATAAATATATACTAATTTATCTCAAATACCTTCAGCAGTAGTGCAAGAGGATATTCTATTAAACTCAAATGAGGATAGTTCATAGAATAAAAAGTTTGTAGCCTTTGTATTATTTTGGACTGAGGTGGCTTCCTCTTTAGTCCATACATCTACTTCAGTAGTAGAAAGAGTGATTCCAACTTTAATAACTTTCCAATATTTCATATCATTGACTATAATGAATTGCTTTATCATTAACTTCTAGTAAGCGAAATTGGTTCCATCAAATAGGGGTGGTCGAGTAGACGATTGCCCCTTAACGAATATCTATAATGAGGATGATGGGTTTGTCATTAGATCATTACAAGTGTTTATTTAGTTTGCTTTGATACCACTTCTTGGTTCTGAAACTTAGGCAAAAACCCAAGAGGGGATGGGTGAATTAGGTGCTTTAAATTTTACTAAATCCCTTTAAGGTTAAACATCCCTCTAGCAATCAATTCAATCATTCAATCAATACTCAAATAAGTAAGACACAAGGGTTTTTATAGTGGTTTGAGTAAACACTCTACTCTACTCTTATAAGAATACTTTTCTCTTAGTATCTTAGATTCCATTATTCCCAATACCAGAAATACAATAGTGCTTCGAGCACTCTTCTAGATTCTAACTCTAGGGGGCATAAATACAGAGCTCTCAGTACTTTTCTAGATTCTAGCTCTATGGGGCATAATCACAATGCTGCTAAGCACTCTTCGAGATTCCAGCTCTAGGGGGCGTTAAATAGCTCTTGTCTACACTCAAATAATCATAGTTCTTCTTAAGTCTAGTCTCAACCACTAGCTAAAGGAATTTATAATAAATGAATATTAAAAGTTAAAGCACAAATATTTCTTAAAAAGCACAGGGGAAGAATTCTGAAGATTGAATGTAGAAGTAAATTATCTTCTCGAAAAGTAGTTGAGAGCCTTCAAAAAAAGTTGAGGATGGTTTGAATGCAAGGCTCTCGACTCTTGAAAGATGCAAAAGGTTTTGGCTCAGCTTAGTAAATGCTTTCAAGAGGGTATTGAATATTCTCTTTGATACTTGCTTTTCTCCTTGTTCCAATGCGACTTCATTTATAATTGCTTTGAATTCCAGTGGTTGGTAGTATGTGAGCTTCATTAATGACAGAAGATCATTCTAATTAGTACGTTTGAATCTTCTGACTTCTGCTTAATCCTCGACTATTGAAATGTCTGCACCTTTGACTTTGAAGAAGATGATTTCCAAATTCTTACTAAGTATCAGTCGAAGAGTTCCTGCAATGGCTGATTCTTTAATCAATATAAAAGGGCATCATTGTGTTGGATGATGACCAACGATTCAGCTTGACGATTGCTCATCTTTACTTATGATAGACAAAGTATTTATCCAGTTGTTCATCAGACAAAGTCCCTTCATCATCTGGTTTATCCATCATGAGTAATAGACGAATAGAGAAGTCATTTCATGACATTGTCTATTGGGTTATCTATTGTAAGTAACAGATAAATCTTCAAAGAGTAGACGAATTTTTCTTTCCAACACTTTATTATATGGATTGTCTGTTGAACTGTAGATGCACAAATGACTTGTTTCTTTAGCGCTTCATCTGTTAAGTTGTCTATTGTAAGTAATAGATGAACTCGTTGGAGTATAGATGAATTTTTTTCAGGGTTTCATCTGTTCGGTTGTCTGTTGTACATAATAAATGAATCATTAAGGCATAGACAAATTATCCCTTTGTTTGTTGCGGATGGTAGACAAGTTTAGATGAATAGACAAACACCATTGCTCTGCCAGACGAACCTAATTGCAATGCCAGACAATCTTCACTACTTCGCTAGAAGATTTTCACTTTTGCCAAATGAACTTCACTTCTTCGCCTTTGTCTGTTTATAATAAATGATCATTAACTTGAATATGGCTCACTTATAATAGATGAAGTCTCTTGTATGCACGCTACTTTACATTCATCAAATATAATCTCCATTTTGACAAACGAATGGGAGCTCGGTTGATTTCTTTTCATTTGAGCTTTGTCTCTAATGGTACTTCACCTTTTGCTTCTGCACTAGCCTAAGTCTTTTCAGTCAGACAAAGTTGCACGTTGGAATATCTTTTCTATGCTCATTCTTTTGTGAAGCCTACAATTTAATTCTATATACTAAAATCTTGGCAACAACCATTAGTATATAATTTTTAATTGAGTTTTGTTTGTTATTGAAACCATGCATATATACTAACAAAATGAAGTTAATATGATTAAAATATTTTCTTAAAATGATGTATTTTAATGTTCTTGGTAAAACATGAGAGGAAGGAAAGATGGTTCTAGTTACAAGAGATTGTTGGGAAATACAACAAAAGTAATTCCTTACCTAAATTATTTGCAAAAGCATTCATTCCTTTCAAGTTTCCTGTTTTCTTGAATGTGATATTTCAATAATTTTGATTGTCAAATATTTTTATACAATGCGGTGTTGGATATTTCATTAGAATTGATATGTTGTATGAGTTGGGCTTATTGTAAAAAGTGGGCAGTTAAATTAGGTCAATGCTAATGTGATCATTGAGCCTGAGACTACATAAAAAATTGAGCATGTAGCATGACTATATTAAAGATATTATATATATATATATATATGACAATGCCCAATTAGAGTCTTGCATCCATAAATGCGTATGACATACATAAGTTATTTATGCATATACAAAGAAGAAATGATCATATGGTGATTGAATCCTAGACCAAAAGATTTTGGAATGAATTTTAAAAAAAACTTGATTATTTACTGAGCTGTAAAGCTCATACTTGTTTTGTTTTAGTGATTAAGCAAGAAAAAAGACTCCACGCAATACCAAGAAGCCAGAAAGAGAAAAGAGGAATCAAGTAAAGGAAAATAATAAAATCATTATAGTGCTGGGTTGTAAATTTGCAAACCATTTAAAATTTTATAACTAATGTAAATGTGAATGCTTATAATTAGATTATGACATGCGAATGATTGTAATAACTCAATATATTGTTTTTGAATTATGTAATTTTGTTTATTAACTTCCAATGAAGTATATTTGAGATTGGACAGATATATAGGTCACCTTATCAACCATAATTTTGAAAACATGGTTTGGTAGGTTACTATATGTTATAATTATAAAGGAAACTTTGTCGAAATTCAGACTTAGTAATTGTGTGACCAATTTAAGTTCATATGATGTCCCTTTCAATGTTAATGGTGCTTGCAAATAATTGAGGAGAAAATGAGATTGGGGCTTGACATTTGGTGTCCTTGATAATAACACTTTGCAATAATCCAACCCATAGTGACATTCAAAGGGTTTATAAGAATATTCTTGCATTTTCAAGTATCAATAATAATAACTTACCTAATAAAATATTAAAAAATTTAACAATCATACTTAAAATCTTCCATATGGCAGCCAAAGTATAAATAGAAGCAAACTCTTTTAATGAAAAGGCAAGACTGGATGAAGGAGAAGATTGATCGGATGAAGCATAAGGAAGAAGAAAGCCTCTTTTATTTTATGAAAAGAGGGTTGTTGTGGAGTATTTAAAAAAAAGTAAAACCAATTATGTTAAAAAAGATAGAGCATCGTGATTGCCATCATGATCGTGGGTGTTTTTATTTTTACAAAAAAAAAATAAAGTTTATAAGTATGGGCTTATTTGCAAGAGTGATACTTATAGGGTAAAAATTAGCAGATTTAAAAAGACAGGGGGTAAATGAAAATTACTAAAAAGGAAAAAACAAGTTCCATTGGAGGGAAAGAAAAAGAGGCTCTAAAAGAGGAAAGAGAAAAATAAGATCATCGGCATTGCATTTCGGCTTAAAGGATCGACAGATTGAAGATCTTGATTCAACCACTCAAGTGTCGTCTTCCTTCTCTTCCTTCAACTTCTTATTTCTATCTCGAATCTCTCCAACTTCGTCCCACAGCTCTGAATTCTTCTTCCTTTTCTCCATATTTTCTTCTTTGTTATTCTTCTATCTAGCACTCGAGATTGTAAGATTTGAGATTCTGAGACTTCTTTGCTATCTTCTTTACTTCCCACAACTTGCAGGGGTGCTTTGCCTTTTATTTTTCTCGAGTTGTCGTTGCTGCCAAGTGCAAACTGTTTTAGAGCATAGTTTTATTATCATTATTATTGTTAATTTTGAGTCTGGGATTGCTTTTTGTATTGCTCAGTTGCTCTAACTTGTATCGATGCTTTCTTCTTCTTTTGCAACAAGTAAAAACTTCTGCTCCTACCCTCACCCCCACCTGCAAAGTGCAAACTATGATAGAGCATCGATTTCCTCCCTTTTAGAGTTGCTGAGTATAGAGAACTTTCCATAAGTGCAGATTTTTGTTTTTATAATTATTTGCAAATTGTGATAGAGTAGAGAAATTTTATTTTATTTTGTGAGTTGCTATGAACCTCCAAACATGAATCTTGATGCTACTTGTGATATTGAGCAATGCTCTGTTGATGCTTTGCCTTTAAACTTTATGACATGTCAACATTAATCCTTAATAAAAGGGATTATATATTAGATGTTGGAAATTTGCAATGTCCAACTGGCCATATGCCTTAATTTAACTCTTAGAAGAGAAAAAAAAGAAAGAAAATAGCATTACTCTGCTTTTATCAACAAAAGAGATGAAAGAATACTACATGATATATAAATCTAAAAAGAGAAATGTCAACTAATAAGAGATAAACCTACTATTATTAAAACCGGATCGAACCCCGATTCGATTGGTTCAACCGCCAACCGGTCAAGCACCGGTTTGAATAAGTCCGGTCTGAACCCGACCTTTGAACTAGTCCAACCCGGTTCATCCTTAAAATAAAAAAAAAAAAACAAAAAACAAAAAAACGACCGAAAATTAAAAAGTCCCTCTCCCGGGGCAAATCGGTAAACCCTCGCGCGAATACCCTCTGCGCCGAAACCAACCTCCACTCCAGCGCCGGCGGCGTCTCCCTCTCCGTCTCCGGTCGCGCGTTGGCCATCTCCTGCCCTAAATCGGTAAATCCCGAAACGAAACCCTCGCCCGACTACCCTCTGCGCCGAACCCAACCTCCATTCTTCGCTGGTAGTGTCTCCCTCTTCGTCTCAGGTCCCGCGTTGGCCCTCTCATGCCCTAAATCCTGAACGAAACCCTCTCGCCCGACTGCCCTCTGCGCCGAAGTGCTGAACCCAACATCCATTCCAGCGTCGGCTGCATCTCCCTCTCCGTCTCCGGTCGCGCGTTCCTCGAGCAGCCTCGGCCATCGACGGTGACCTGGTGAAACTCGGAAATCCCCCTTCCCGATCACTCAGCTCCAGCGTCTCTGGTGTCCCTTCCAGCTCCGACTTCTTGAGGCTGAGAAGTTTCGTGGTTATTTCAATGATGCCCCACTGATTAAGGTTCCTGGAAGGCTTCATTCGGTGGAGATTTTCTAATCTGTCCCACTCCGACTGCCAGAGGATGTCCCTTTTAAAAAGTACTATGTCCCGTTTCTGATCCTCATTGCTGATTCCAGGGTTAGGAAATTTCCGCATTAGACATAAACTTTTATTGCATTAGTTCCATTTGTTGGTCTATTTAATTTTTGTGATTCATGACTGCTCAGTGTCACATACAATTGGTTTCAAGAGTATTCAATTTTATTATTTTTCTGATCATTTCTTTATATTTTAGACCGATTAACCATGCTTCAAGAGATACTTTCTTTGCTCTGCTAGTCTATACTTATCTCACATTATTCCTTCTTTGAAAGTTGAACATCTAAAGTTTGTCATGTTGTTGTGGATAGAGTTGGAGTTTTAAAGGTTAAAGAAGTATAGATGTCAATTGTGAAGAATGAAGACCAGTGGATTATTGCAAAATTTTAAGGTCAGTTTTATTTAATTATGTTATTTTTTTTTACTTGCATAGTTAAATTATCGATGAGTAATAATTATGCATTTATGCTTTTCTATTTTGATTGTTATACTTTATTCTTTGTTGTTTTGGGCTCTAAAATCATTGCTTCATGCATAATATAATTATTATCTTATTAACAAAATTTAATATTTATATATTTTTAAAATTATTAAATATTTATGACATTATAATTATATAATAAGATGTTACAGTTCAAACTGGTTCAATTGAATGGTCCAACCTGTTTGAACCGAACCAGCCTATTGGCCTGTTCAATTACCGGTCCGGTTCTGATAACATTGGATAAACCAGCATACTTTGAAGTTGCTATCATACTCTTTTGCGGTTTTTGTTGAATAATACCCTTGACTTATATATTCATCTCTGAATCTGTTGCATTATAGAGATATGTGAATCTTTAAATGCTTGAAACAGGCTGGAAGGTTTGAAGGAGGCTGTTGGTACTTTTAAAGGCATTATTCTTATGTTATGCTAGGAGAACCAAGAAGAGAATTCAAGTGAACAGAGTTTTTCTCATAATGGCAAATTATTATGATTTAGATGACATTATGATGGAAGAGGAGGTTAAAGACTTTATTCTCATCCAAAGATGTATTACTTTAATTGTAATTGTTTTTGTTTTTCTTTGGTCTCAATCCCTTTCAAGTGACTTGGATCTTTTTCTTAAGCATTTCAGCTAGTTTCTGTTGTTTTTCAAGTTGGAGCAAACGGAGTTGGCCTGCTTGATCCTGGCTCTGAGACTAACAATGTAAGTTTCTTGTGGGAGTTTAAAGGGCGAGCTCATTGAATTTGTTCTAATTAGTTTCTTTTGTTACCCAGGTTGAGCAAGGTGCTAAAGTAGACCTGCCATTTTGGCTTTCTCATGAGTTGTGCTTGAGACAGGCAGTATCTATTAACATTCCCCCCTGTTTTAATCAGAAGTAAAGCTCTGATTCCATGCATTGGTTGCTATGTTTTCCATGTTGGTCTATTTGAACAGATGATAAATGATTTGAAAACGTGCTAGAAAGAAAGGCCTATTGCTGGTCTTTTATATATTTAGTATCTGGATTGGTTTTGTTGATGCTGCAGGACAAGGAAGGAAATCCAGGCTGATGCGGCATGTGTAGATCTCCGAAGTAGATGTCCATTCTTTTATGAGCTGGGATGTAAGGTTACGCCTCTGTGAGTTTTTCTTTCCCCGGTTTTTAAGGCATTCTTTTTACTTTAGTTTGAGCATGGGATCACATCAGATGATGAGGGTGAAGGGCTGGCCATAAACCAAACACAAGTAAAGACAAACAACTTGCCCAACCTAATCTATGTAATGCTTATTCCTTCAGCATTTGCACTGTTTTGGCTCATAATGCCTATGAAAATGGGTGCTTCCATTTTTTGCCCCTTTGTAACAGCTGCATCATGTGCATATTTTATTTATTAACTTTGTATGGTGCTATATTCATTGAATAAATAGAATTGCAAGCCTGATCCAACATGCTTACCAAATGGAGCTAAGATTCTGGCCTAGCCCAAGGCATAACCAACTATGATTGGCTCATTCCTTACCCAAGTCCTACCCAATCTGTGCTTGAAGCTAAAAGGCCCAAACCTTTTGGATGATTCTAAATATTTCTGCCTGCAGCTGGATTATCAATGATACAGTAATTGTCATTAACATCATCGTCATCGTCTATCGTTCAAAAATTGTGCCATGTTGTAGATGTACAGAACTTTACGAAAATTTACTTAGCACTTCATTTAACTTTTCTTTGATTAGAAATAACTTAATGCTGAGCGGTTTATGTCCAAGTTAAAATCATGTCCTATTTGTTTGGCTATGTGGGTGACTTTTGCTTGTTGGAGCAGATTGTGAGATGGTACGCACAGATGGATGGATCAATGTTCCTAATCTCAATAATGAGCAATATAAAACTCAAGCTGTTCTCCTATCATTCTGATCAAAAGGAAAAACTAGACACCATTCCCATTTGGATTAGGCCTCATCAGTACCATGAGCAGCAAGCCCATTGGCATGGACTCACAAGAGTTACCTTTGTCTTCCTTTTTCAGCTAGGTTAAGATCACCATTGATTCCCAACTTTCTGCTAAAGTGGAAATAGACAGTAACTTAAACAAACAAAACTTCAAATTTGATTAGAAGGCTCTTCCTCGCCTATTTTTAGGACATTCAACCATTGATCACCAACCTCTGCAAGTTATCCCTCTGAAGCTTCATCCGTTTGGAACTGAAATGAATCTAAAAAAGTTAGTTTGGACTCTGTAAAGAAAAAAATGAAGGATCAACCTCTTTATTATGTGTAAGATTTTCAAACTATTTAATGCAGGACAGGCTAACTGTAGCATCACATGTTATGCAGGACAGGTTGGAAAATATCAAGCTGTGTGTATTTGGTCATTGGTATGGGTTAGCTAGTTGCTATAGGTGTGCACAATATTTAACGTAATAAAAGGGTGTTCTTAGGTCAATCTATGGGGGTTTTTCACATGTAATTACCATGAATGGTTTGTTGAGATTAAATAACTTTTTTTCTGCCATTTAGCACTAATTTGCAATTCTAAAACATTCTTAAGTATTCAAAGGAGGCTCAAAAGAAGAGCAATGATTGCTCCTAAAAGGCATTGTAAAAGGAAGTTTAACATATTATCAATGCTGCTCAATGCATGTTTAAGCGATGATTATATAGTTGGAAGGAGAAAATGACTAAAAGAAAAATATAATTTGCAGTACAACGGCAATTATTGCAGGATGGTTAGTGGATTTTCTCACTTTCATTCTATTACTGATAATATGATATGCTTATTTTGTGAAGCTAAAATTAAAGGGGGAAAGAAAGATGTAAAGTTAGACATCTTCTTCTAGTTTTCATGCGGCCTTTGATCTTGGAGAGGAAACAAATAAATAAATTTTCCAAAACAGGGAATTGCTAGGAGTATGAATTGGGAGACATGATGTGGATCGGTTGCAGAAGTTTTTAAGCCAATGAGGACTGTCTTCCCACGTTTTATTTGGGTCCTGTCAAGGAGTTACAATTCTCATAATGCTAATTTTGAGACTCAAGAAAACAACTTTTTTGCACTTGCAGAAATGACAGTTTTCATCCATGACAGATAGAGTGAACTTAATCAAGACTGTGATTGTTAATTTGTCAGTATACTTTCTATTACCTTTTCTAATATTTAGCAATTGTTGTTTTTATAATTAAAAAAAACCCTGAAGGCTTATGTGTGAAGGGTCTTACTCCTAGTAAGGTTGTAGTTTTCAGTCTAATTCACTCTGCCTTTTTCACAGGTTGCCATAGTGATGATTTGAACATGAGACTATTTTTGAATACCATTTTAAAGAAATCAAACCATCTCTCAAAACGCTTTAGATATATCTTCAACACTTTGGAAAGAATGAAAAGGTAAAAAGCAAATTGACACAATGACACTGAAAAAAAAAAATTGCACAATCAAGGCTGTTTAGGTATTCATGGGAGATGAACCAACTGCAATTTCATGGAGATTCTGTTTCTTTCTGTAGGAAGATAATATAATTAGGTAGGTAATAGGTGTAAACTGGAAGTAGGGTGGCAAATGAACAAATAGAAAAACCAACAAAAAACCTCATAAGGCATAGGGTATCCATGTTAGGAAAAAGGAATTATTAGGGAGGATTACTGCTTTCTAACAGAATTTTAGACAACTAGACAAACAAACAAAAAACCTCATGAGGCAGAGAGTATCTATGGTAGGAAAAAGGAATTATTAGGGAACACTGCTTTCTAATAGAATTTTCTTTGAAACTGAAGATAAAGTATGACAGGAGAAATAATATGACTGGGTGTTCTTACAAGAGTTTTTTGGCACATTAGTTAGACATTGAAAACATATATGTAATCTCACCGTTTCCACAATATGATGGGGATCGTGATGTGTGTTCAATTCATACTTATTTTAGGCCCAATTGTAGCAATTAAGGTTTGTTTATTTGATTAGGGATTTTAAAACATTGTGTTTGGGTTAAAGTGTATTTTTGGTATTTTATTCGTTACGCGTATTTTATGCATATTTGAGGATTTTGCCTTCAGTTTATAAATAGGGTAGCTTGTATTAGAGTTAAACAATACTTTATAATTGAATACATTGATTACTTTGCTTGCTCTAATTCTCCCTAAATTCTTCCGTACTTCTTCAATTTTTTTCCTTTTTATACTCTTGAGATTTTTTTTCTCTTTCTTCTATCTTCTTCTTACACGTCCTATACCAATTTAGTACCAGAGCAAACCTTGGGATTTATCTTTCACATCTCAAATCCTAATCTCGCTGTCCACATCAAGGCTTCTACATTGTTGTTCTTAATTTCAGTAACCCATCAACATCCCAACCATCTGTTGAAGCCATCAGTTGATTCCGGTGACCCAAACCATCGGAAACAACCATGCAAGTGTCAGAAAAGAGACAACAGGTGTCAGAATCCACTGTCGACTTTATCTTTCCCATCTCCGATGACTTCTGGCTCCGCTCTGGCAACCCATCGAGTCGGAAACTTCACTAGAGGCATCGAAAGTCTCTTTTGAAGCCTCTACTTCAAGATTTAGTGACATACAACATCGAAACCCATCTTCAAGGACCTTTTTTTCTCACTGTGGTCTTTCCGGAAGGTTTCCTCTTCGTCTCTGGCAAGCTTTAGCATTGAAATAGGGTTCCTAGTGTCAGAATCCATCATCTTGTGGTGCTGTCCAAGTTGAACGCCAGTCTTGACGACTTTGACTCCCATAGATTCTAGCGTCGGCAACCCCGTCGAAAGCCATCCTCTGCCTTCCAGCAAGCCACGATGTTTGAAGATTTCTCTAGTAGTTGTCGTCGACGTTTTCCTTTGTGGGTTTGAAACCAACCACCATTGCTGGCAATCGGAGAAGATAATCGAGAGAGAGGATTTTGAATTTTTTTTTGGATTTTTTTCAAACAAACCCCCTCAATTTTGTTGTTTGAAACTAAATCCCTTGCTGAAATTTCATTTCAACCCCTTTCTCTTGAACTTTTGCAAAACAGGCCTGTGCTGGAAATTTTGCAAGATAGTCCCTGTTTTTTGAATTTCCAAAACAGCCCCTCTATCTCAGAAATTTCGAAAAAGCCCTTGCCTTTGCTCGAAATTGCAGAAAAGCCTATGTTTCAAAAATTTTAGCAAGCCCTATCTTTCAAAAATTGCAATTTGGTATACAGGTATTTGAAAAAGGTTGTTAGGACTTCTTAAAAGGTATATTTCTTCCACTTGAACTTGAATTAAACTTTTATCTGTTGGTCAAGTTAGAATCCCTTCTATTATTCTGTTTGCTTTGGTTATTTATTTAACATCTTTAAGTTAATTACCTGGTGTGAATTTTATATTGTAGCGGCATACATCTTTGTATTTTTGAATTACATCATCCATTTATGCTGAGTCACTTGTGTTGCGCCGCCCATCATGATTACTAATGTAGAACTTGCAAGTACATTTGAGAAATTATCCCAAACCTGTGACTTCCTCAATGAAAAATATGATTCTCTAGCTCGAAAATGTGAGAACCTATCCCTAAAATAAGCCAACTTCACTGAATCCCTATTTCAGATTCAAAATTAGTTTCAAATGCAGTTAGAAGCCGAAACTCAGTCTATACTTAAACATTTAGGTAAATGTCTTGTCGAAAAGTTAGTGGTAGATTTTTCAAAACTTAATATAGGTCAAACTTCTCCTAATAGGCATAATCAGAATACCGTAAGATTGCATCGCCAATATTAAGGTATTCTTCCTTTTCTGGGTATACTTAGGGGTCATCCTCAATCTGTAGGTTTTGGTAAAGAATTTTCAGTTGAAAACCCATAAGATTTTCCAAATATTAGAGAAACACATGTGACTGAACCTTAACAACAAAATATGGCTCAATTACGAGACGTTCCATGACAGCCACAACAGAATATGGTAGTTGACCGTAGACATATCTTCGAGGATGATGATATCACAAAAAAAGTCAAGGTTACATGCAATGCTTCAAGAGTTAGTATTGGAGGTGTCCTAAGTCAAGAGGGTCATTCCATTGCATATTTTAGTCAGAAACTTAATGAAGCTAAGCAAAGATATTCGACATATGATAAAGAATTTTACGCTATATTACAAGCATTGAGATATTAATGACATTACTTATTACCTCAAGAGTTTGTACTTTATTTTGATCATTAAGCTTTGAAATATCCGCAATCACAACATAAACTTAATGCCAGACATTTTAAGTGGATAGAGTTTCTTTAGGAATATACTTTTGTTCTTAAGCATTATGCAGGTGTTGAAAACAAACCAGCGGATGCCCTCAGTTGTGTAGTTGTAGTCCTTTAGATAATGAGTGTCAATTTTATAGGTTTTGATAGGTCGAAAGATAAGTATGTCATGTGTCTAAAGTTTTGTATTATTTTTCAGGAGGTGCAAAGTGAAAAAACCGTCAAGAATATGTTGATTTTGTGGTTAAGGCATAGTTGCTAAAGGCGCAAGGCATACTAAGGTGCAAAAGGGTCCTGGAGCCTAGGCGCAAGGCGCATAAGCGAGGCGTGCGCCTGAGTAAAGCAAGACTTATATTGCATAAAAAATATAAAAATATTTATAATACCTTAAATTTAATATGTAAAAATAAATAGGAAAAAATAAATAAAACAAATAAAACAGAAAATAAAAAAAGAAAATGCATGTAGCAAGTCAGTAACCCCAAAAAATAGGAAACTTTTGAATAAAAAGGCAGAAAAAGCGTTACTACAAAGGGTAGCAATGTGCAGTTATGGAAGCAACCCAAAATTAATGGAAAATTGGGAAAAAAAATGCATAAAGTAAAGGAGGCATGAGTCAGCAACCCAAAAAAAAAGGGGCGATGTCGGACAAGGAAGGAGGAAGGAGATGGGATGGCAACATGAAAAACATAGGAAGGAGGGAGTGAAGGGAGAAGAAATGGGAGAAAATAAAGAAAAAAACATATAGAAAAAAAAACCAAAATAGACACTTACCTGTGTTGGATGAGTAACAACGCTGTCGAAATGGAGCACCTTCTTCTTCAACTGTTGAAGTGTGTGTGGATGGCTGTAGATGGGATGACAGCAAGGTTTTCTTTCTTTCTTTCTTTCTTTCCCCCCCCTTCTCTTCTCTCCCTGCTCGTTATCTTCTCTGTTCGAATTCTTCGAAAGAGGCGTTGTAGGGTTTTGGCATTGAGGAAAGACCTAACAATGAGGGGCGAATTTTTTTTTTTAAAAAAAATGTTAGAGCCAGCTTCGAAGAGGCGCAAGAGGCGCATGCCTTACACCTAATAAAAAAATGCGCCTGAGGTGCGCCTTAGACAAATCGCCTCGCCTGGACGTGAAGAGGTGCAGAACTTGTGCCTGTGTGCGACTAGGCGCGCCTTTGATAACTATGGGTTAAGGATAGTTATTTGTTTAAGAGTTCTAAGTTATGTATTTCCAATACTTCATTTTGTGATTTTTTGATTTGGGAATTACATGCAGGAGGCATTGCGGAATATTTTGGTAGGGATAAGACAATAGCTCTAGTTGAAGATAGATTTTATTGGCCTTCTTTGAAATGGGATGTTGCTATAGTTGTGTCTATATGTCGAACATGTCAGCTAGCAAAAGCAAAGAAAAGAAACATATGGTTGTATACACCATTACATATTCAACACACTTCTTGGAAAGGCATGGATTTTATTCTAGGTTTGCCTAAGACCCCTAGAAGGTTTGATTTTATTTTGGTGGTGATAGATCAATTCTCAAAGATGACTCACTTTCTACTATGTCAAAAGACTGCTGATGCATCATATGTGGTAAAATTATTTTTCAAGGAGATTATTAGACTACATGAATTACCATCTATTATTGTGTTTGATGGGATGTCCGTTTTGTGAGTTATTTCTGGAAAACATTGTAGAAACTTTCTGGCACTAAACTGAAATTTTCTTTTGCTTTTCACCTACAAACTAATGGTCAAATCAAAGTTGTTAACCGAAGTTTGGGAGACTTACTTAAATGTTTGGTAGTTGAGCATTTAAGTACTTGGGATTTAGTTTTATCCATTGTAGAGTTTGCCTATAATAATTCTGTCAATAGATCCACTGGAAAGTCTCCAGTTGAGATTGTTCAAGGTTTTGCTCCTTGTGCTCCCATTGATCTTGTACCCTTGCCACTTGATATTTGTATTTCTGCTTCTGCTGATATATTTGCACAACATATTCATGATATCCATTCCACTATAAGAAGAAAAATTGCGCTGAGTAATTAAACTTATAAGCTTGCCACTGATGTATACTGTAAGCTTCACGAGTTTAAAAAAGATGATTATGTTATGGTTCGTATGCGACCTGAGAGAGTTTTTAAAAATTCTTTTAAAAAGTTGCATGCACAAGCCAATAGTCCTTTTTCGTATTTTATGAAAATTAGGATCAAATGCATATGTTCTTGACTTGCCTCAAGATTTAGGAATTAGTTCAACTTTCAATGTGGATGATTTATTTTCTTACAAACACACTTTTGAGCCTCCTCTTTTACCTGCAAGAATACCAAACCAAGGGGTTTTTTCAGCTCTTGATTTTGTTCCAGTTCTACCCAAAACACAACTTACACTCACAGATCAAATTGAGAGTATTGATGGTCAAATTATAATTCCTCGCAAGTGCACGAGTGTATAGCAGTACAGTATGTTAAGCAAGGCTCGATCTCACAGAGAATGGTAAAATTAATTCAATTATGTCTAGGTACTAAAACTAAGTTGTCCTAAATCAACAAGATAAATTAAAGACTAAGTGAATAAAAGTGTAATGTAAGATAACAACAAACAATGACATTGAGTAATATAAAAGAGAATTCAAGTTGTAAGAGTCTAGGGATCCGACTTCACCACTCAATGATATTCAGTGTTGTTGAGATGTTGGTGTCAATTTAGCATCTTGGGTTCGTTCTATCCACTGTATGATTATTATCGTTAGGCGTCCAGATTTAAATTAAGTATTTTCTCTCTTTCCAATTACCTATGGTTTGAAATGTAAATGAGGTTGAAAACTCATGAAGATCGGAAGAACTTTAATGAACCAAGTAGAATAGTTTAGCATATGGCGTCTACCTTAACAATCTACACATTCATTCAAGAGAGCACAGTACATGGTTTAGCATATAGCGTCTACCTTAACCACATACTCAAAGATAATCAAGTTAATTCACATAATTGTTGATCAGGCAATTAGATAAATCAGATGATTGTATTTAAAACAATAAATGAAACAAGATGATATTGAATTGATAAACCAACAATCTCTGTTATCAACGAATATCAAGGAGGGCTAAAAATTAGTTCATGATAAAAACAGAAAGAAAACCCTCTGAAATATACATGATTGCAGAACTCGAAATCTCTCTTGCTTCCTTATAGAAATTCTCTCCTAGAGACTCTCTGTGCTCAACTGTGTTCGTCCCCCTTTAAACTCTGTTCCTGGACATCCTTAAATAACCCAAGCAGCAGGATTTTAGTAGAACTTCACGAATTGCAATTCCTTTACGCACAAAGATCTTCTTCTAAGAATAACTCAACCTTTCCCCATGAAAAGATAGCTTCCATGTGTAAAAATAGGAATTCCAAATTAAATTGAGTTCCTGCATGTACTGGTTTCCAAATATAATTGCTGAAAGTTGCAACACTTATGCCTAGAAATCAGCCCTTGAATATAATTTTGCGATTGGAGTTGTAAACTTCTAAAGATTGTAGCAACACTTATACAAAAAAATCAGCTTCCAAAGATAATTCAAATAACTAAGTATTGTGGCCCTCAACTGCTAAAAATACTTTAAATACATTGCTGATTTTTGAAATCATAATTTGGAATTCAAAATCACGTTTCATTATATATGAAATTTCCATGTATCGCACTTCTATTTCGTCCCAAACTGTTTTCTGCATTTTCTAAAATTTCTGCATTGTTCTACATTAGTTTCAGACAAAGTTCTGCTTTGTAAAATTTGTCCTGGACAATCTGCTTTGTCTTAAGTAAGTCTCCGAACAAAGTTCTGCTTTGTAAACGTTGTCTCGGATAAATCTGCTTTGTCTCAACTTAGTCTCCAGACAAAGTTATGCTTCGTAAACTTTGTCCTTGATAAATCTGCTTTGTCTCAAGTTAGTACTACTCCGGACAAAGTAGTTCTGGAGCAGTTTCAATGTTTTGATCATAACTTTGTCATATGAATTAAAAATTACATGATTCTTAATGCATTGGATAGATAATTTTAAAAGCTACAACTTTCATGTTGATCACTTTTTCTGAATCAACTTCCTTCTGAGTCGTCTGGACTCAAAGTGACCCCAACTGTCTCGGATGAATTTCCAACACTATGAGGCTTTGGAGACAATTGCAGTGTTTGAATCATAACTTTCTCATACAAATTTAGAATAACGTGATTTTTGATGCATTGGAAAGCTACGAATGAAGGATAAAACTTTCATGTTGAACATATTTTTCAAATCTGCCTCCATTTATCCCAAAAATTACTTGAAAGTGACGCCTTTTGTAATCTTCAATTTCATTTTACAGATTTTAATGTCTGCAACAGGAACAGACTCCGTTAAGTGCAATATTCACTTTAATGTCAATATAAAACATTGAAAATACATTAAAAGAGGATCTTAAACATGTGAATTTAGGTATAAAAACATGATATATTATGAGCTTATTAAGTGTCCTCTAAGATAAGCTCATTATTTCTTCTTCAGACGGACTACATGGTTATCTTTTTAAGTTGAGAAACAAGCCTGACACTGATGCTATATGGATATCCAAAGAGGAACTTAAAAAGTTGGACCCAGATTTACTTGATCAGTATCATCATGCTAACTCTCCAATGGAGCATTCTTTCAAGCGGGGGAGAATCGATGGGAATCGTGGTGTGTGCTTAATTATTTATATTTATTTTAGGCGCAATCATAGCAAATAGGGTTTGTTTATTTAATTAGGGATTTTAAAACATTGTGTTTGGGTTAAAGGGTATTTTTGATATTTATTTGTTATGCGTATTTTACATACATTTTAGAGTTTTGCCTTCAATCTATAAATATGGTAGCTTGTATTAGGGTTAAACAACACTTTATGATTGAATACATTGATTACTTTGCTTACTTTGCTTACTCTAATTCTCTCTAAATTCTTCCCTACTTCTTTCCTTTCTTTCCTTTTTATTCCCTTGAGAGGTTTCTTCCTCTTTCTTATATCTTCTTTCTACTTGTGTTGCATCACAATATCTCTAAGAAATGCTTTTGGATGCCGAAACTTGAAAAAATCTTAGTTTAAATCAAATAGATGTATTTGTAATGCCGCACCCCCGCGCCTCCCCCTCCCTTCCTCCACCAAAATAAATCTAGCTAGTCTTTTCAGGTCAATAGGTTGGATTCCCAGATGTGGAAAAAGGAATTTTGATTTGCCTACCATGCATTTGATGCATATGGAGAATGGGTAATCTGTTGAGAATTTTTTTGCTGCTTTGTGTAATTTATCAGGAATCAAGATGCTGAGTTGCTTTGGATTGTAATTTTCTTGCATCACTATGTAGGTTTGGAAGGGTAATGTAAGTTAGCAAAAAGAAACTTGGAGAAAACATTACTTTACTAGAAATTTGCAGAGAAGGGAACAGCAGAACCTCTGATGGAACTGTAGCTGTTTTCTCATAGACAAAGGGGTTCCATTGTCCCAGGGACAACTGTTTCATCTCTTTGTATGTGGTGGTTAAGTATAAAGATTTGAGGAAGGTGTTATGGTTGGAAATGATTTGATTTACTTCTGCTTTTCTTTGGTTTTTAATAAGCGTTCAGAAAAAGATAAAACTGATCTTCAGGAGGAAGCACAATAAAAAATTTACTTTTTCTTTTATGGTGTAAATTGTCAAAAGACATGGAGCCCTGATGAAGTCTTTGAACTTCAGGTGGCCATGATACTGAGCTGAGAAAGAATTGAGAAATGCTGTTCAATTCTGCATACCAGTAAAATCCATCTGTTTTTGCATGAATAAACATCTTCCAAGAATCTGTCCAATGAGAGAAATCATTTTGTCATATTTATGTAATTCATGGCCTAAAATGGATAGCCAAAATGCCTTTCTTATTCTTTTTTTTGTTGATTTACAGGGTGGGTGATAGAACCATTGGGTCTTTCCTTCTGTATACATTCTCAGGCAGGTACAAGGAAGTCCTGAGCAAGGCGCATAGTGCCGCATTTGCAACTTCACCTAAGTTCTTGCCACTTCTTACAAGAGAAGAATCCCACTGTGAGATTTTTGATCAATTTCAGCCACACATCATACCATCTTACATGTTTTTTGCTACATGAACTGAATTGGCCTTGTATTGCTATTTTCAAGTATTCGAGGCAGCTCGATCTTCCATGGCAGCATTTAAGAAATGGCGGGTGGGTGGATCGAGATTGGAGAGGGCATCCATCCTCGGAAGGAAGAGGAAATCTGTTGGCCCAATGGAGGCCCCGGCTGCTTGATCCACCTCAGTTTTTTAACCATTTGGTCATTAGTTCTGTCAAATGTTTTAATATTGAATCAAAGGCAATGGTTTAGAATAGAATGATACTTAACAAAATTCATGATATAGTTTCTAAACTTTTCACTGTAAGCAGATGTAGATTGTGTTGCTGTAATTAGATTTAGTGATTTATATGGAATCAACTATGATTTTGTTGTGCAAGTTCATTCCATTTATTTCTTTTTTTACTATGATGTGATGATTGATGTTAGATTGGCTTGCAGATTCTCCCAATAACGTTGGATGAATTTAAGGGTGGTGGAACTGGACTTTGTTCCTTAAATTTAAATTTAAATCTAAATTAATGTTTAACCCTTTACTCTTTTAAGGAGCCTTGAAACCATTGGCTATTTATTAGCCGTTTTCTTTTTTGGTTGTTCTCTGCCAAAATTAGGAGAAAGAAAGGATGGAACGATGTATTAAAAATGATGATTAAATAATTTTATTCAAGGATTGAAATAGCCAATTTTTTAATTGAGCACAGGATATGACATCAATGGGAAGCACAGTAATGATAATATAGACATTAGCTACTTTTAAAGAATTTGCATTTTCAAAGTAAAAGATGTTGAGTTCAAATCATTGATTCATAGCTTGATTTTGATGATGAATAAATATTTGAGTGAGAGTTGAGGTTACTAGTGATATATTTTTAAGTTATTAGTGTTAAAACCAAACTTTGCTTAAACTTAAAAAAGATGAAGTTATAACATTGTTCCACGAACAAATGACAGAGATTAAATCACAAACAGTTCATGTAAACTTTAAGATATACAAAAAGAAGTCCAAGATGAAGTTATAACATTCTTAGGCACTTTCGTTTGACAGAGATATCACAAAGGAGGTAATCTTTTGTAATAGAGGTTTGTGGAAGCCTTTGGAACCATGGTTGAATTCTGTATTCGTTACTCACAGAGGAAGTCAAAGAGGAAGCGTTTCTATGATAAGAGGTTTGTCAAATTAGATGTTAGAGATAGGTGAAGTGTGTCAGAGACGACCGATGAATGACAGAGGTAGTGTAAGCTACGATATATATTTATTCACTTTTCGGACAATTGCTCACTCCATGATATGCTGATAGAGAGATGACAAAGAAAGTGATGTAGATCTGTCGAGACCTCTGGAAGTTAACTGGGATGATAGAGATAGTGAGAGAAGAAATGACAGAGAAGCCACTTCATTCGTGGCCAGCAGAGGAAGCATAGAGGAAGTAATATAACTAAGTCACGCCTCAACGATAATTCTGACAGCTTCTCAGAATGCTGTTCCAATGGCTCTTTCTCACCGACCACCTCTCAAACGATTAAGAAATGTCTCAAGCGGTTTCGGCTGTCGAGTCAACCAAACGATCAGTGCCTATCTTCTCTAAGAGCGAGAAGCATTTTTTTCTATTTGACAGGCTTATAATGCAGGTTATGTGAGAGCCTATGTCAATTACTTTCCAATCTATCCCTGGCGTCTCCTTCAAGCTAGATGCGGACACATCCACATTTTTTTATAGAAAAGCAACTAATGCTCGTTTTTCCCAAGCAGGAAGAGATTCACCAATGTAGACTTTCTTTTTTAGGATAGTCTCTATTAGGGGTACGCCTGTAACTATTCTACGAGTCTTGGTCAGTCTTCCTCTTCCTCAGCCTTTACAAGGAGCACCTCCTTATACTTCCCTTTGAATGTCATTGTTAGTAAGTGCAAAATCTACGTCGATTGCTTGTCACCACCCGGATGCCAATGGCCATGTTGAGAACTCATGGTCAAGTGGATAATTGAAATAATGACCTTAATTGCTCATAGCATAGGTCTTCCTACGATAGCATTATCGTCTAAGGGGATTTTTACCATCAAGAAATCAGTGGTTGCAATGGCTGAGTTAGGATATTTTCCTAATGTCTGGATAGCTTTCAACAAGCCATCATCCATCACAGTTGAACCATTGAAGCTAATAGCGGTTCTTTCACCAGCTTGAGGGCTTCCTAGGTCAAGTTCATGCTTTGAAAGGCTTCCCAAGTCGGTAACTCTTGCGGAGATACCCATGTCAACTAGGACTGGCCATTTGAAATTAATGACGACTACGTCAATGATCAATGCATCGTCACGGGGTGACTTACCCCTCCAAGTCATCAAAGAAGGTGATCGAGTAGTTCATCCTCAAATGTTTTGATTCCTGACTACACCTCATAGACTTGCCTGGCACAAGTCTTCCTCCCATTGGAAGTCTCTCCTCCCACAGTGGTGCCTCCATAAATTATCAGGATCATTTCAGCCAACTGCTAGCTTGGCTTAGCTCTTCCAGTTAATGTGGCAACTTGCCCTGTGTCTTATTGTGGTGGGATGTCCCCCACCACCTTCCCTCTTTTGGTGTCTCTACTGGCATATATCTGATCAGTTTTTCAATTGCTTCCTTCAAGTGGCGACACTCTTGTGTTGTGTTCTCTATCTTTGTGATAAAGATAGGATTTTCTAGAATTGGGAGGAGACTTGCATCCATAATCTCCAGGAAAATCTACTCCATGGGCTTATTGAGGCTGGTGAAATCGCCTTTAGGCTTGTTATTATCTGGTTGCTTTCATTCCTTCCTTGAAGGAGAGAATTCTAGACTATTTCCCCTTAAGGAGGCTACGGGCTCCTTTAAGGCCCTACCGTCTTCCTCCACGAGGTTATATTTGTCAGCTTTATCCATGAACTCCATGAGGGCATGAACTGGTGATATAATTGAGGATGTGCGAAGTTCTCCTGCGTTCGGTCCTTGCCTTGCAGCTCTGATTAATCGCGAGTCTGGACTACAGGTCTAGGATTTCCATGGTGGCATCCCGAAACATCTAGTCCTACAACCTCTATTTGATTGCTTCTTAATAGTAGCGGTACTTTGAATCTTTTGGTGGCATCCTTTGTACCAAAAAATAAGAGTAGAATGTTAGAAGCAATTGGTTGTAATTATGAATTGATTTGGCTAGCAGCCTCTGGGACCACAAGACTAATTTTTTCACCAGGATTATTGGAAAAATCAGCAATTAACTTTCTTCCTACTTCAGTTTGGTCCATCAACATGTTGAAGTGCTTGACATGATCTCCGATATCTACATCATTCTGTGTGAAATTTGGTGTTCAGAACTTAGAAGAAATTCGAACTAACCATATACGACTAAAATGGGGGATTCAAGAGAAAATCCCAGTGCTAAGGATGGTTCGGTCCTTTTCCAACAACGCCACCCATTGCTCAAGAGCTAGGATGGTGTGGTTACCACCATAATGATGGTCTGTAAGCCCCTTTTGAGGACTGACTTCTGACCTCCTTCCTCCCCCTTTGGTCGTCAGTGCGGGATTCACAACGGCGGTCGCTCCTAGACTCTTCCCTACCCGTCCCGATCATCCTAGTATGGCGACAAGAGTTTGGTTTCAGTAAAGCTTTTCAATTGCAGGGTAAGGAACCCATGTGCTGGCATGCTAAGATTGGCAATCTACAGAGAAAGACCACTGATCTCTTCCCAAGTTGTTCCTTATGGATTTGCGCCAAATTTGTTGAGGGAAGACATTTCTGTCCTATAGACCACGATTCCTGCTAGGACGACTTGCCATAATAGAACCTCTTGGCAACCTCCATTATGCTTGTTTGTTGCATCTATTTGACCTATTGTCATTCTCCAATTCCTTTCTTCTAGATGGTACTCGATTCCTGCCACACGTTGCCTACTAGTGGGCTGCTTGGGCACCAATCCACTCTTTTTGTTATGGGATTTGTTTTAGGGCTTCAACTAACGTGCTCTACAAGTCAACATTAGTCTCCTTCAATTGGGTCAATCCTCTGTTGTTAGAAAAACCTCCAGCTAGAAGAGAGAATCTGGTGTAGCTTCTGGTACAGCATGAAAAGGGGCTGCATGAGCATTTAGTACCCCTTAGAAAAATGCCCCCGTGCTTTATATTTCTGGTTTTGCGGCGCTTGGGCATTTTAAGACCGATAGGAGAGATGGGCAGGTTTTCTATCCGCAATCACCTAATGCAGCAATTTGCCATGTGGAATTGCTGCATGATCGGCTAGCTAGATTGGAATATGGATTTGTTAGAAAATTTTCAATTTTCTTAAAGCTCAGGGTTGTTCATTTGGATGGAATCAAGTGAAAATTATTAGGGACTATGTTAGTTATAAAATAAATAAAGTTAACATAGATAGAAGAATAAGAGTTGAAATTATAATTAATGATGAGAAAAATAGGGCTCATATGAGAAGTACATGTCAAATCTTGGAAATTAAAATTTTTCATGGAATAGGAATTCATTCCATTCTACCCAAGCAGCCATTTAGTTTGAATGTTATTTGCATTTTGCCCCCTCAACTTTTTACTTTTACATATTCTCCTCCTGTACTTTTTAAATTATAGAATATGCCTTAAGTATAACAATATTTTGCAAAATGACCCCTTTCACATTTCTAATAAAGAAAAATTACCATTCTACCCTTTATATGTAATATACTTATAAAGTGAAAATCTGACAACTAACCATCAAGATCAGGTTAAGCATGATTCACTAATGCCTTTTAAATATTAATGTGGGCTATTGTTTGAGTTGTCCCCAAACAAAATATTGATCTAGCTCTCGAGAAGATCTCGCCTAAAATTCTGCAAGATAGAGAAAACATCAAAAGGAGCTGAGGTGGTCTCGGCGCGGGCACTCTGACGCTCAAGTTAGCCAGGGACCTTAGTAGGGGATGTGAATAGTAGAGAGAAAGCCTAAAGAGCTTCTGTCAATAGAGTGCATACCTGGTATATTTATAATCATGTATAAGGGATATACATAATCCGTATGCAGATGAGATAAAGATTCTTATCTAGGGAAGGTTTTCAGAAGAATACAAATCCCTAGTCCTTATCTCATGGGATTGCGTAGTAGCTAAAAGAGGTATCCCATCTATATTGGGATCTTACGTGGCATGGCTCCAGCTGGATAATTGAGTACCTGTGTTAGAGTTCTATAACACTAGTCATTCAGTTCCGTTTTGTAGAACCGGGATTGCTCGACGGCCTTTGTTTAGGCACGCCTTTCGGTTTTATTCTGCAGAATCGGGATAGCTCGAGGACCCCTATTTAGGCGCGCCCTTTAGTTCCTTTATCCGAAATCCTACGAAACTATTATACAAAATCGAGAAACTTGGCGACCTCTCTTCAAGGTCGCCCTTTAGTTCCGTTCCATGGAAACTGGATAGCTTGGCACCCTTTGTTCAGGCGTGCCCTTTGGTTATGTTTTACTAAACTGAGATAGCTTAGCGACCTCTATACAGGCATGCCCTTTAGTTCAATACTGCTAAACCGGTAATCTTAACAGCCTCGGTTCAAGTACGCTCTTCAATTCGGTACTGGCAAACTGATCATCTTGACGGCCTTGGTTCAAGCACACCCTTCGGTTTGGTACTGCTGAACCGATGTTCTTGACGGCCTCTATTCAAATATGCCCTTCAGTTTGGTACTACTAAACCAATCTTCTTGACAACCTCTGTTCAGGCAAGCCCTTCAGTTTGATACTGCCGAACTAGTCTTCTTGACTGCCTCTATTCAGGCGCACCCTTTGGTTTGTGTTGTTCCTAAATGAAATGTTAATCTGGCTCTCGAGAAGATTTCCCTTAGAATCCTGCAAGATAGAGAAAACGTCAGAGCACGTTGGGCATGATCTCAACGCGGGGACTCCGACGCTTAAGTTAGCCAGAGATCTTAGTAGAGGGTGTGAATGGTAGAGAGAGTGCTTAGAGAGCTTTTGTTAATAGAGTGCATACCTAGTGTATTTATAATCATGTGTGAGGGACATACATAGGGATGTACGCAATCCGTATACAGGTGGGATGATGATTCTTGTCTAGGGGAAGTTTCCAGAAGAATACGGATCCCTAGTCCTTATTTCATTGGACTGTGTAGTAGCTAAAAGAGGTATTCAATCTGTATTGGGATCCTATGTTCCATGTGTTTCGAACGTCTCAGAGAGCGCGCTCAAGAAGTCAGATTAGGCATAGTAAATAATGAGGAAGAAACGAAATGCGAACGGAACGTCATGAC
>JAYJMB010023263.1:3142-40163 GCA_036873735.1 Pouteria campechiana
ACTAGGGCCTAACATGCCAGGTCTCTGCACCTATATTAGTCAGTTCTTTATCAACTTCTGACTACTGCATTTCTACATTACCTTCCTTTAGCTCATTTACAATTTCATTACCAACTTTGCTATGTGTCAACTTCAAGGCAATTTCCTGCCCAAGCTGCTCTTCCTCTCTAAGAATCTCCAACTGAGCCTCATGGATGACTATTCTTGCAGCTCTAATACATGTAGACCATATCTATGGCTTTTACTCTACCATGTGGGCCTTTCCTTCATTATCCTTTCCTTTGGGGCCATTACCACACAATGTAATGTTCCTCAATTATTTAATAATATACCTATAGTCAACATAATCATTTTGGCAACCTAGGGTCTCTAAGTCCATTCCCTAGACTAGCGTTCCTCCATGATCCTATAGATTCACTGACTCGTACTAAGCATGTTATTCTCTTACTCATGTTTAATAACCATTTCCATCACAATTCTAGGACTTATCTCTGATATCACTCTTCATAACAGATAACCAATTTTGCTCTGACACTCTGTAACAACCTTAATTCAGGGTGTTACAAAATTATAATACAAAGGGGAACTTTAGGTAATATCTTTCCTATACTTCCCAAGTTCCACAATTGTTCACTATTATCCACATTATCACATGTATCCATAATTAATATTATTCATAATATAACACACCCACATATGGCCTAAAATTGCAAGTCCCATTGCAATGGCAATAGAAAATATTAACTTTTGCATACATCTCATCATTTGACATGCAAAAAGAAATATGCTCACACATTATGTAATATACATTAGATTGCTCAAATTTACAACCTATATTCATATATCAGTGATCCCAAATGTGAAATTTAACCTTGCGTAATCGCCAATTCATAGTGAAATCATAGTTTATCCGAGTCACGAGCTCCAACCTCATGTTGGGCTCCATCTTCTAACCTATCAACTAAAATTCATAAATAAAATGGGGTGAGTCCAGGCGAATTCAGTAAGCAAGTAAAACAGTAAACAACAACAAGAAATTCAAATCAATTCAAGTAAACATTATAGCATTTCAACAATCATAATGGATCTAATACATGTGTAGTTCTATGATGTGCTGACACTTCTAATAGTGTAGTACTATTCCCATGTTTATGATGCTAATGTTCTTATAATCTGCAACCAGGCTCATCAATAGCCACACGCCCCCATAAATGGGATAAACATGCCTAAGCACTTAGTCAATATTCAATCAACCACACATGTATCATTATTTCATTACCATCTTCTTATGACAATTCATTTATACATATTCAATATTAATGTGACATTATTCGAGTTAGCCTTATCATCAAGGCATCCTCACATGGCATCATTCAAGTCAACCTTATCATCAAGGCATCCTCACATTCCATCAACAACCATCCTCATCAAATGCATTCTTTTAGTTTTATAGATTTCATCATTTATATACCCCACTTTTCCCCTTTTAGTATTCGATTAGTTTATCCTTGTAAACCTGGCCACAAATGTTGTTGGATTCATGGTGACATTATCATTGCCTCCTATGCCATCCTACCTACATTACAACATAGGGAGTTCAAGTTCAGCAACCCCACTACTGAATGAGTCAGGTATAGTAATTATAGGGTATATTCCATTTTTATATAACATAACATGGCCATACTATGTCATAGTCATCTCAAGTCCGTAACACCTGGACCTTGCCATATTACATCTTGCTTATGCCACTCAGGCTATCGCATATCATATCAAGCTTGTACCACTCAGGCTATGCCATATCATATCAAGCCTATGCCACCCAAGCTATGCCATATAACATCAAGTTTGGGCTAGTAGGGCATATCTTATACATTTTTCTTAATTGATTAACAAACATAGCCACAATGGGTTTAAACTTAGTCAAATCATGTATGTGCTATAACAAGCATTATGTTAGTCATGTCATAATTGGATTACAAAATGATACACATGTATGTTTTTATCATACGTGCCACCAAGGCTCTACAGATTTCTACCAATTGTACATTAACACATCATTATTTCAATCCATAAACCTCCATGAAAACCATTTTACTTTTTGCCCAAATTACTATTCATAAAATAATTTCCATGTTGTATAGTGTTGGTGCCATAGTGCCCAACTCCCTGCCTATCGGTGCCTATATTGAATTGGCTTAGCGCGACAAGGCTAAATTTGGGCTCCACGGCACCCAAGCTGCTAACCCTAAGCTATGCCCATCCTTTTTTTGGCTATCCATTTGCAAATCTCTTAGCCATGTTCATGTGTTTATTTCTTTTCTTCATTTAGCATCAAATCATTGCCAAGTATATATCAATCGACTCTATCATAACACACAATTCATAAAGTAGTGAGATGTAGTGCATATCATAATACCCAACTAATCATGTATAACTGAATCCAAATTTCAACATAATCCCATGGAAGTGCATCCTTTTATTCCTTGAATACCCCATCATCTAAGCATACTCATATATCATAGGATTCAACCACACGCATTATGATTCATACCTATCAACAACATGTCTTACAATGTTATAGAGTACAATGTCAAACAATTCAATGCAATACATGTATGGCTCAAAATGTTGCATATATTACATGACCCAACCATGCTTGTCATGCCTCATGATGAACAGTCATATAATATAGTAATCAACCCATTTTCATTTGAACTCATATGGCAGAAACCATAAATAATATGAGTCATTTAAAGTCATTTATAACACCTGCGTAGCAAAATTCAGTTTCCCAACTACCACCTGGAAATGTTTAATTTCCTCATAAACTAGTTGAATAATTTCATTTACATTTGTTTTATATGAAACTACACATATTCATTAATGTAAATTAAATACCATATAAAGAAAAAAGTTCAAACAGGGTGCCCAAAAGAAAAACTATGGGATACACACTATCACCATATATTTCACTTCCATACATGGCATGAAGGAAACCTACTTACCTCTATAGAGTTACTCTCACTCTTGACTCTCTAATTCCATAACTCAATTCCACTATAAAGTGTATGGAACCCTACACAAATGACATATAGTTCCATTTGAGATCCGCCTATTCAATTTCATGGCCAATTGCAGGTTACTAATTGTTCACCCAGATATGTCCTAACCCTATTTCACTTTAAACATCCTGCCTTAGCAGAACATAATACCCTACTAAATGCTTGATTAGTGAGCCATTTAAACTATAGAAACCACTCAGATCAAATTTCTATTTTACAATATCATTTTACCAAACACTTGATGTGCATCATTCCATTTCTCCATATGTAGAAAACTATAATAGTTGGACTTCACTTTCAACATAAGATTATCATGATTCTACATGATCAACATCAAAATTTTCTTCACTAACTAGCTCATTGTGTCATATAATTCATGAGTTCTCTTCATAACCCAGTTCATTCACAACATATACTCTAGTAGAAATTACACATGGCTATCCTGCTCATATATGGCTAGTTACATGGATTTCTTATAGTTAATTCTCACCATTAACATAATAATCAAACCTGCTAATTAATTTCACATGGAAATCCCCAAACAATCCCTACAATTTCAAAGCTAACCTCCCCTAGGGTTGCAGAAAAACCTCCCTAACAACAAACGACCTAAACTAACTAAGAGAAAACACTTACCAATATAAGTCTTAATCGATTTATACCCTAAATCTTCAATTTCCTCCTTTAGCTACCATAAAGGTCTTCTTTAGTGACTTTCTTAGATTTCCTCTATTTCTTTTATCACTCAAATTGTTAAATATTTTGTTTGGGATGACCTTAATCCATCCATAATAGGCCCCTCACAAAATTTACAAAAATAGGGTGTAGAATGAAGGTTACAAGGGCTAGGGGCATGGGAGCTAGGAGAGAAATGAAGATAGGGTTGATTTGGGGCTAGTGGAATATTTAACCCAACTACCCTTTTTGGTTCTCCAGTGGTGCACATCTCATCATGCACATGCAACCCCTTTTTCACCACTCTATCTGCTGTGATCCTTCAAAATAAGTATAATTCACATGTTATTAGTCATTTCTCTCATAATTCCCTTAAGTTATACAAAAGATTCCATCACAATTTCAATAAACGCATGTGCATCATTTACCCAAAACAAGTGCTTCACAAATTCTCTTATCTCAAAATTCCAAGGTGTCACAATGGGTTAGCCATAAAGATCTCTGCAAATATTCTCATGCCACTTTTTTTTCCTTAAGGCTTGTCTTAACTCAAGAGGGGATGAGTGAATTGGGTTATTAAAAACTCTAATAAAAACCCCTTTGAAAGATTAAAACCATCTTTGTAGTTCGATTAATAAAATAGTGCAAATAGGAAAGGCAATCACACAATAGGAGGATTTATATAATGGTTCAAAATAACTTCTCTACTCCACTCTTCCAAGCACTCTCCTTAGTGACTGGGTTCCACTAGTTTAGCAAATAAATACAACTTAGTGCACACAACACTCTTCTTAATTCTAGCTCAAGGGGGCGTATAATAGTTAGTGCCTTTGTATTCTTCCTGATTCCAGATTAAAGGGGCATGGTTACACTCTAGCAAATCAATTATGAGACACTCTCTAATAATCAATGTCACTCTTCTTGAGTTTGGTCTCCTATACCAAGTCAAGGCACAAACATAAAGTGAATAAGGGAAGTAAAAGTTACACTTTAAAGAGTGTTTTAAATAGAGCACAAGGGAAGACTAAAGAAACTTTAAAACAGTTTCTTTGAATATAGAGAGAGCGCTTCCCAAGAGGTGGTTGAAGAACTTAGATGATGAACGTGAAAGTATAGTGCTTGAAGTCTTTGATGATTTTGTTGCTTGTGAGTAAATGAAGATCTAATGCTCTCTTTATGCTTTCAACAACCTTAGAGATGTCCTAAGTAACTCCTTTTATAACTGAATTTAAAATCAAGCCATTGGCGGGTACTTAGAGTGTATTAAATGTGACGGAACATTTGATTTTTTATGACAATTTGAGTCAGCTGATGGATCGCAGGTGCCTACGATAATCAACTAGGGTTGGCAAGCAATATGCTAGGTAGCGTGCGATACTAGCTATGGTCAGAATCCTAGCTTTCTTCAAATACCCATGTTGTTGTCCATTGATACGCAAATCATAAGCGATTGCAATATTGGTTGCACTCTAGGCAGTACACATAGGCTTTATGGGCTTGCCAGGAGCTTCTTAAATCGAAGTGGTAGGCAAAATGGTATGGTGCCGCTGGCTTCGATTGAGGGATCGTAGGAGCCTATGATGCAACTGTGATCATCCAAGGAGAGCACCTTCTTGCTAGGTATCAGAGGTGGTTGCGATGTGAGTATGGTGCAAGTAATATGCGCAGGCAGCTGTGCTACGCAACTTCAAAACTGCACTCTCTTTCTGTATTTAAACTTTCATAAATTATTTTGTTATTCTCATCGAAATCTTTATAAGTTTTTTGATCATCAAAACATGGACTAATTCATATGATTTGAAACTCAATGCATTCACAAGCCTTAGAAAAGAAAACTAGTTCATGAAAAGAAATAAAGAAACAAATTCATAATTTTTGACATAAAGAGATATGGAAAGAAGTCTAAATTTGATGAAGAATCTTGATCCACCTTCTTCTCCAATGCTCACCCTTGGATCTAGTTACCACCCCCCATCCCTAAAATCAACCTTAGATATTCTATTTATAGTTTTTAGGTTCTTAGATTCAAAAATAAGTCTTTAAAATTTGTGAGAAAAATCGCAACCCACATGTGACCCGTGTAGAAACCCAACCCAGTTTATTGTTCTTGGGTTCTAGAAACCTGCTTCAATATTTTGTTCATAAATTTCCCATCCAATGTTGAAATCATTTGATTCTTGGTGCATTGGAAAGTTACAATGAAGGGCTACAACTGTTATGTTGAACACTTTCTCCAAATCAGATTCTAACAATGCTAAAAATTGACTATAAGTTACAATTTCTTTATATTCAGCTCCTTTTTAACAAGTTTTGATGCTAAGAACACATAAACATAAAAATATATAAAGAGAATAGAAATTCATTAAAATTATCATAAATGAAGATAAATTATTACATGAAAATGCTAAGATACTCTATTTTATTAGAGTTATTACACCCCCAAATTTAACATTTTGCTAGTCTTTGAGCAAAAGTATGAAATAACCCCTACTCTTAACAACAATCCTTGCCTGAAATCCTCCCAAAAATTGATCCAATTCATAATTCAAAGAAAACAAATAAATTCAGCCAAACATTGAAATTGATTCATTAAGTTAAAACAACTCTAACCATGTGATCCAAATGTGTATGTGTAAGTCCCCATCTTTACAAATTTTACACAATCCAGATAAATTCACTTTATTATACAATCTTTCAAACTCTCCACAATCATACCAAGTCTCATATGTTTGCTTTTCATTCCTCTCTCCATTAATGTAGGCTAGTAATCTAATCAGAATTCTATTAAGTCTAACCCCTAAACTAGCTTTATTTTGATTATAAACATGCAATAACATCTAAGTTTTGATGATGAGTAAACACATGAGTGAGAAGTTATGGTAATAAAAGTTATTTTCCTAAGTATTATAAAAATAAATCAATAAAAACAAAAAACACACTAAGGAAGTAACTTTAAAAGTGATATGCAATGTATAACAACTTATGGTAAGTCTGAACATATCACATTTAAAAATTTAGAAGAAGAAAATATGCAAAATCCTCAGAAATTACAAGTTCTAAGATTTGGAAGAAGTTTTAGAGGCATGAACTTAACTTTGAAAACATGTTAGAGAAGTTTTGAAGACACTTTAGAAGAGTCTAAAGACTTCAAAGGATGTTTAAGAGGTTGCACAAAGCAAAGATCAAAGTTTGAAGACTTCTAAAGCAGCTTCAGAGGAAAGGTCGGAGGTCTGAACATCATTTCAGGAGTGTAGTTTGAAAATTTCAGAGGAGAAGATCAGAGGAAGAGATCCCAGTTTCAAAGGTTTGAAAGACCATTTGATACCTAGAACAGAATGTTAAAGACCTTTAGAGGATCCTTTGGAGGATAGACTTTAGTTTTAGAAGTCAATAAAGTTATCCATTAGTAGTAGTTGAAGTTGTCAGCATTCAAAAGAAATTTTAGAGGTTAGAACTTGAACTTTAGAGGACTAAACCACCTTATTAGAGCGCAACTCATAGACCAAGTAGAGTTTAGAAGTCTAAAATGAAGATTCAAAACTCTGAAATTAAATATAGCAACAGTAACTGATAATGCTAATCGACCATTAAGTTTTGAGGAAAAACTTTAGAGATCTTTGAGTGAAGAAAATGCAATCTAAAATGGTAGAAAAGTTTCTAGAAATAACAAAAAATGGATAATTCAACTTCCAAGGATAAAAATAAAGATTGAAAATCTTTGGAATAAGTTAGTTGAGTGAATTAAAATGAGCATTTATAAGCATGCAAATTTTCTTCCAAAGTTTAAACTCCCACTGTGCTGAACACTGACCAAGCATTCAAAGCAATACCTTCATCGAACCTCAGGGAGTTTGAAACTTCTCTTTTCATTGCTAAATCATTTATTAGTTTGTTATTTATTTGTGTACACAAATCTAGCTAAGTAAGAAGCACTAAACTCGTATAAGTTATTTACTATTTTTATTTCTGCAAGTAAGGGGCTTGCAGTTTTTGTTTATTGAATTCAACAAGTAGGAAAGACTTGTTGGGATTATAAGAGTTTGTTAGTGAGCTATGGAAAACCAACCTATGTTTGTTTATGTTGAACTAATTGATCCAAACCTCCTTTACTTTGCTTGATTTTGATGATGAACATAATTTAACCAGTTAAGTTTTGATGAAGAACAAAAGTACATGAGTAAATAGCTAAGGTACTGATAATTAAGTTCCCCAGTATTGTAGTGATAAGTATAAACCATTTTTCAAGGAATTAACTTTAATGAGGTGGTTAGCACAAAACATAGATTATATCAGAGACAAAAGATCCACATCATCATATCCATAAAGGAAGAAAATGTAAATGCTCAAAAGAGAAAGAATGACACTGAAACTTTGAAAAGAACTTTAAATGAGACTAGAAAAAACTGAGTTCATGAAGATCAAAGCTAATAAGTGAAGAAATTCAATGATTTTGAAGAGTGTTAACTGAAGACTTATGATCAAAGTTTGGAACTTCTTTCTAGACTATTTCAAACAAGCATTCTAGGTTAAAATTTTGGTTGAAAGATATGTGTACCATCAATCAAGCTCAAAAGATACTTTAGATGTACTTTAAGTCACTACCAAAGTTAATCAATTCGATGCTCAAGTTCAGACACAATCTGGCTTCAAAACAGACGTAAAAATAATGTGCAATTGAATTCTGGGCTCTAGCAAAGTTTTGAATATTGCAGAAGCAAAGGCTTGGACATCACAGACAAAGAAACAAGTTTGGATATTGTATGACCAATTAAAACATGCAATCCAAGTTGAACACTCATACAGTGTGAAGCCTAGATGTCAAAATTCCAAGTCTAGAAATCCTAAGTGCTAGGACTCAAACTTCGTAAAGTCAAGCCCAAAATCATAAATTTGAACATAGAGACTAAAGCCAGACATGGCCATTTCATTTCCGAACATAGCCAAAACTTAGTTGCGTGTCAAGACAATTCATGCCAATTCAAGTTTGAAATATTAACTTCAGAAATGGCTACTTGATTCCAAACATGGCGAATCATTTTCGGATATAGGTGAAAGAAGTTTGTTGGAAAGTGAACGATTCATCCAAGTCTAAAATATTAACTTTGGACATGTCTATTCAATTTTGTACATGGTGATTCTCTTTTGAACATAGCTTAGAGAAGACTATTGCCAACTAAACGCTAGTCCAAGTCTAAGATATTAACTTCAAACATGGCCATTGAACTCCGGATATGGTGATTCCTTTCAGATGTAGCAAAATGAAGTCTACCATAAGCTATTTGACTCATGCAAGTCCAAAATGTTAATGTCGGACACAACTACTCATTTTGGACATTGCCAAATAGCCTTCAGATAGTGAGAAACAAGAAGAATGTTTCAATGGGTAGAAAATTTTGTCAATTCACTCATATTTAATGATGGTCATCTTCTCTAATCAATAGATTTTCAACTGAAGTATAAAAGAAGAGATAAGAGATTATTAAAAAAAGAGAAACTCAAGCTAATGCAAAAGGAAGAGAACACTTACAAAGCATTTAAATTTATTCAAGTTTTCCTTTAAGATTTTACAACTCCAATGTGCTAATTGTAAATCTGTTCTCAAAGCTCAAACATCTTCAATTCCTGGAGTTTGATCTTAAGTTTTCAATTATCTATTCATTTAGTACTTCTACATTTTATCTTGTGTATAAATCAGCCTAACTAGAGGCATTTACCTGTATAAGTTTTTGTACAATTCGTTTGGTGCAGCAAGTAGCAAGACTTGTTGTTTGTAAGAGCTTGTTGGTAAGCTCAGGAAACCAACAATGTACAAGTTCATTGGTAAGCTTGGAAACTAACAAGTCCATTCATGAGATCGGAAACCAATAAGTTTGTTGGTGAGCTTGGAAACCAATGGTTTGTAAGAGTTTGTTGGTAAGCTTGGGAAAACCAATAGTTATTAGTGAAACCTAAGTGCAGCAAGGCTAACTCAAAGAGTGGAATAGATACTAGGTTGGGCTGAACTGCTATAAAAATACCCTTGTCTATGCGCCTCGTGATCTAGCATATATTGGTTTACAATACTTTATTTTATTTGGCCAAAAACTTTTAAAAGCTCAATTCACACCCCCCCCCCTCCGAGCTTCCCTGAGCTACCTCTTGTATGGGACTAATAATTGGCATTAGAGCAAGCTTCAGCAATTTGTCTTGATTATTGATTACCTTAACTTCTTGAAAAGATCCCAATGGTCAACATGTTCCACAACGCACCTGCAAAGGGACTATTCATCTCTAGACCCCCATACTTCGATGGCACCAATTTAGGTCTTGGAAAGTGAAGATGCAAATTTTTATAATGGCCACAAATTACTAGTTGTGGCTTATCATTGAAAATGGAAAGGCAGTCCTCAGTAGCAAAGACCGATACACACTAGAGGACTTACAAGCTAAAGAAAAAATGCCAAGGGAAAATACTGTCTTTGTTGTGCATTATCTCCTCATGGTTTGATAGAATATCTATTTGCAATCCTGCTAAAGATATATGAAATACTATGGAGATCATTTATGATAAACTAATCAGGTCCAAAAGACCACAACCAACACTAATGTATAGGAAAGGGAGAGATTAGAAAGCTCAATCCCTGAAAAACTCAAAGGAAGCCAAAGGAGAACTAATCACTGTTATTAGCTTCATGGCCACTCATGACAACGAGGTATTTTTTGAATCCAAAACTTCAAATTTCTAAGAAATTTTAGAGGAACTATATAATGATTTCAAGGTTTTGAAAACCAGACACAAGGAGATCAAAAAGGAGCCACTTAAAATGACCAATGAATGCACCAGATTGAAAGAGAATGATTTGCTCAAGAGTACTCTATACCATTAGTGAGCCAGAGCAAGTTAAGGCAAAGAACAATGGCTTGAGAAAAACCTTGACCACTACCTTATTGAAACTGAAACCAATGAGAAAATGTGGATAGCTATAAAGGAAAAGGAATTATCATTTTAGAAGAAAGCCAAAGCCCAAATAGAACCTGATTTGGATCCCCAAAGCTTTTGCAAATATTGTAAATGCTATACAATCCCCAAATATCAACTTAGTGGGCACTAAAGAAGTCATGGGTACCAAAGTATGCTGCCACTAACCCACATGGACCCATTCCCAAATGGGTACAAAAGAACTTAGCATAACCTGTTAGTATAATTGTGCTTTGTAAAGTCCCATATATGGCTTAACTCAAGAGGGAAGCGGTGAATTGAGTATGTAAAAATTCATTGCTTAACCCTTATTAAAGTATTTTCCTCTTTTCATGATTGTGTGTAGTACATTATAAGATAAATAATAAAAATAGTAAAGTGCATGAAGGATAAAATAAGTAAGCAAACACACCCATACAAACAACATGATTTTTATAGTGGTTCAGGAAACACATTTCTCCATCCACTCTTATAAGAGCACACACTCAATGTGCCTTGGGTTCCACTATATCCCATATAATGGAAATACAATAGTGCTTTCAGCACTCTTCTATGTTCCATCTCTAGGAGACATAAACATTGTTTCCAAAACTCTTATGGATTCCAACTCCAAGAAACATAAACATAGTGCTCCCAGCACTCTTATGGTTTTCACAAGCTCACTAGAAAACGCATTGGTTTTGATGATCATCAGTAAACTTGTTGGTTTTCTAGAGCACACCAACAACTCTCTAGTTTCAAGTTTACCAGAAAACTTACACACTTTTGCATAGTGCTTTACTCAAGCATAGGAGAAGATTTGATCTCTTTACAGCTCTATGTAGTAAAAAGATCTTCCCATAATGTAAACTTAATGGTGATAAGGATATGTAGTTTAAGCTCATAAAAGATAGATTATGGTTTAAGTTGTTGGCCATGGGTGGAAGGATTTGCATAAGATTAAGCTCATTTGAAATGTCTTCATTCACTACCTTGAATTATTCCACCTTTTCTCCTTAAATAGCTTCTTCATAATTTCGACCGTTGGAGAAGATGGGTTCCGTTGAATGCAGAAATGAGAGCAACTATGAATGAATAAGGCTGTTGAGATTTTTTCCATTGAAGTCTATGCTTTTCTAATTTGTCTTGAGCTATTGCATCACCATTCTTTTACAAAGAGGAACATAAGCTGCAAAAAATGGTGACTAAGACAAGTTTGTATAATGAAAGCATGTATGTAGATGCCATCTAGATGTAAATCACATAAATCAATTTTTCTTTGATAATTCATGGCCTCTTCTATTTGCATTTGTCTGTCATAAGTTACAAACAAATTTGCCCATTAGTTTTTCTATTAGTCAATCCTTCATGAGTGAAATTTATCTATTATTAATAACAAATAAACTCTAAGTGGCATAGACGAAGTCGAACTAATTGATAGACAAACTCTGCTTTGTTTGCATAAATTCCTTTAGGATATTTGTCTGTTAATTGATCCTTCGTGAATGTGCTTTATCTCTTGTAAATAATAGACCAATTCTAGATGGTGCAAACAAAGTTGGATTGATCAATAGACAAACTCTCCTTTGTCTACGCAAACATATGAATTGTGATGTTCTTCTTTTGTTCCACATTTGTCTGTTGAAGATGTCAGATGAAATCTACTTTTGTCTTGCTTGAGTAGACAAAGTGTAATATTCGTCTGATGGAAGTGATAGATGAACTCTGCTTTACTTTTTCTTGGATGAATTACTTTGCGCTTCATCTATAAGTTTGTCTTTAGTAAGTTGCAAACGAATTTGCTTTTGTCTGTTGAAGTCCATTTGTCCACAGCTACTCTGTCTGTGCAGCTTTGTCTATCCTCATTGTGGAGCTTCTACTTCATCTTTCACTTTGTCTATTACTTTATTTGTAGTAAGTAACAGATGAATTTGACCAACAAATGAAGTTGAGTTCCTCATTTGTTCTACATTCTTTGAGTAGTAGATAGAGTTTATTACATACTGCAACGTCTTGCTTTCTTCATTCTTGATTTGTCTATCTTGGCTCTGCCGAAGTTGCACTTTTTTGTCTATTATTTTTTATCCTCAAAAGAATCTATTCTTCTAACTTTGTTGGTTAGACAAAGTTTTCTTTGCTTTCTGCATGATTTTCTGGGTGACTATTCCTTTTTTATTCATTTGTCTGAGTGCTTGATAGAATTTACCTCTTCTTTCTGTCTTCAACAAATTTGTCTTGTTGGTGTAGATAGTTTAAATTTCTCAAACAAATTTATGCTCTTTGACCATGATTTCATCTTCAATTACTTCTATCTTGCATTTTTTTGTGAAAGTTTCTCTTTGAGGTTAACAAATAAATTGGCTTTCTTGTAGCTCATCTTCGAAGCCTTGTTTTCTTCCATTGTATTTGTCCATGAAAGTTTTCTCTTAGATAATGCAACCTGTTTTATTGCTTATCTTCAAAGTTTTTGCTTTCTACTTTCTTCTTCTTCTTCTTCTTCTTTCATATTCTTCATTAGTTTAATCCCTTTGGAATATAGCAGATAGTTGCAACAGTTAGTTGTAAAAGATTGTATTCCTGCACTTAGAAGTTTTTTGCTCTTATCATGTTGTTAGCTTTCCGATTCATTATCGAAATGTATTTTATTGACATATTATTTAAATATTTTCTAGAGCAAGGATAATATACATCTCTATTTAAGTGCATAATGTGAAAGCTTAAGCGAATATGGTGATTAGTGTGATTTAATAAGTTAACGCATTAATGAATTATCAATAATGCTAAGCGCAACATTAAGTAAAAGATGTATGCTTGAATAATTAAATATTCATGATTATGTATTCATATCAAATCACAATTATGCATATGATTTTTATAGATTTAAGCACACATATATTTATCTTAATATAAGTTTTGTTATCACCAAAATCATATATAGTAACCCTAACAATCTCTCCCTTTTTGATGATGACCAAACTTTGAGGACTTGTTGAACATAATTGTAATCTTCTCTTCTCTTAATCTCACCCTGAATATTTGACTTATATAATCTTATAGAGTTCAATCCTCTTGTCACTCTCCCCTTGTTTGTTTGTACATAAGTCTCTCACATTTCTCTCCCCCTTTTTGTCAGAATAAAAAAGATTTAGCTTAGGATATATAATCACATTCCTCTCCCTCTTTTTATATAATCCTTCTTTATGTTCTTCTCCCCATATTTTGTTGGGCCCTGAAATATTGTTCTCTCACTTCTGTTGTCTAGAGCCTTTGTACATACATTAGCATAGAATTTTCTCTCCCCTTGTTGGTTATAATTATTATACAATTTTCTCTCCCCCCTTAGTTAATTATGGAATATTCAATGATTATAATATGTAAATATCTTTTAGGCATGCATAATTAGTTTTTATCAATGTAATAGGCACATTTATATGAAGGGCAATGATCAAGCATTGAAAAATTAAGCATGTATTATTCATCAAAATCATACTTATATACCGAATTGATATTCAAAAATGATTTCATGTGGTGAAAATGCATGATCCTGGTTTGGTCCTTATTGAGTCTCTAAGTCTCTAATTGTATGATTACTTTAGCCCTTATTGTAGAGTCCCGTAGGATGACTTAATCCAAGATGGGAGGGGTGAATTGGTTAAATAAAAATTTATTGCTTAACCCTTGTTGGATCATTTCCTTCTTTTTGTGCTTGTGTGTGGTGTGGTATAATAAGAATAATAAAGAAGTAAAGTGCAGATAAATAAAACAAACACACACACACATATAGACAAGATGATTTTTATATTGGTTCATGACCCCGTCCCTACATCCACTCTTCCAAGGACACCAACTCATTGTGCCTGGGTTTCACTATACCTCATAAAATGGAATACATAAGTGTCCCTAACACTTCTTCGGGATTCCATCTCTAAGGGGCATAAGTAAGTGTCCCCGATACTCTTCTGGTTTTACAAGCTCACCAGGAAACTCACCCATTTCAAAGATCACAGGCAAACTCGATAGTTTTCCTGAGCTCACTACCAACTCATTAGTGTAACGCCCCAAACTCTAGCTAATGTGAAATATTGGCTAGATCCCGCTAGCATGTAAAGCCCGCACAGTTTTGCCCATTGGACCTACTCTTCTAGCCCAAAAGGCACCTCATAATGACTTGCCATAGTTCACACTAGAACCTCTGATCGCAAGTCATATTGGTTTTGAAACCAACTCTAATACTAGTAGCTCAGTTGGTATTAGAGTTGGTTTCAAAGCCAATATGACTTAAGATCAGAGGTTCAAGTGTGAACTATGGCAAGTCATTATAAGGTACCTTTTAAACTAGAAGAGTTAGCCTAAATGGTCAAAACCGTGTGGGCTCTGCATGCCAGCGGGATCTAATGAGCCAAAAGCGGATAATGCTTCAAATTGGCTAGACTTTGGGGTGTTATAAACGGTATCAGAACCACTTTCTGGCCACTGCCATGTGAGCAGATGTAGAGAGCTCACATTGGATGTGTGGGTGAAAGAGATCCTGTGAATACCCAAGTCATTGTGAGGCACCTTTTGGGCTAAAAGAGTAGGCCCAAATGTGCAAAATCGTGTGGGCTCTGTGTGCCAGCAGGATCTAGTGGGCCCAAAGTGGACAATACTTCACATTGGCTAGAGTTTGGGGTGTTACAACTAGTTTTGAAACTCACTAGTAAACTTGATGGTTTTCCAAAGATCACCAATAACTCATTACAACGTGGTTTATCGAGTTTGCCACAAACTCTCTGGTTTTCATATTAACTAGAAAACTATTACACATTTAAGCACAAGGGAAGATATGATCTTTTTCAGCTCTATTAATACATAAAGATTTTCCCAAATTGTAAATAAAATGGCCATGAAGATAAGCAGATTATAGCTCATAAAAGATGTAAGACGATTAAGCTTATGGCCAAGGTTAGAAGGATTTGCATATATTTAAGCTCATTAGAATGGGTTCCTTCATGACCTTCGAATTGTCCTGCTTCTTTTCCTTAAATAGCATCTATAAAATCTCGATCAATGGAGAAGATGGGATCTGTTGAATGCAAAAATGAGATTAGCATTGAATGAATAAGACCATTTGAGTTTTCTACCATTAAAGTCCAGGTCTTTCTGATTTGTCTCGAGCTGCTATATCATCATTCAGGGAGAAAGATGAGCTATGTATCGCTGTTTAGAGAGAAAGATGAGCTATGTAAAAAGGTGTTCCTCATTTGACTCGTTACAGCCTTGAAAGTTTTGTAGCGCTACTTACTGATAAAAATAGTGACTAGTATAAGTTTGCATATTGATGGCATGAGTGCATATGCCATTTGTATGCTAGTCATGTAAATCACGTTTTCCTCTAACAAGTCACAATCTCTCTTTGTCTGCATTTGTTTGCCATAAGTTGCAAATGAATTCTTCATAGGTTTGTCTGTCAGTTGAACTTCCATAAGAACGATTTTACCTATTGCAAGTAGCAGACAAACTTTGAATGGCACAGATGAAGTTGAACTAACTGATAGATAAACTCTTCTTTATTTGCCTCATTTCCTCTAGGAGATTTGTCTGATGATTGATACTTCGTATATGAGTTTTGTCTATTATAGATAACAGGCCATCTCTGAATGGTACTAATGAAGATAGACTGATCGATTCACAAATATCTCCTTCTATACGAACAGTCAAAGTGGGATGTGCTTCCTTTATTTTTCATCATCTATTGGAGGTGACTGACGAAGTTCGCTCAGTCTTACACTAACAGATGAAACATGATTTTCTTCTTTTGTTCCTTATTGTCTATTAAGAGTGCCAGACAAAGCTAACTTTAACTTGCTCGAATAGACGAAGTGTAGTACTCGTCTGATGTAAGCGATAGGAAGTGTTCTTTATCTTAGATGGAGTACTCTGCACATTGCATAGGTTTGTCTATTATAAGTTGTAGATGATTGTGGCTTTGTCTGTTGAAGCCCATTTTGGTTCAAGCACCTCTTTATCTATTCAGCTTCGTTTATGCTCAATGTGCAGCTTCTACTTTGTCTTCTACTTTGGCTAATACTTTGTTTGTCGTAATAGATGATCTTTTATCCATAGACAAGGTGAAGATCTTCAACTATTCTATACACTTTGAGCAACAGAAGGGGTTTGTTCTAGCAACTTCCTCAATTCTTCAATCTCGATTTGTCTTTCTTAGCTTAGCTAAAGTTGTACTCCCTTCTACATTCATGTTGCCATTTTATCCTCTAACTAATCCAATCTTCTTACTTTGTTTATGGTTGTCTGGGCAGCAAATTCTTTATCTTTTTTCATTTGTTTGCCAAGCCATTGAGTTTCTTCTTCATCCTTGCACTTTGTCTTGGATAGACTATGATCAAGTCAACTATAAGTGGTCTAAATTTCTCAAACATAATTTAAGTTCTTTGACCATGGCTTCTTATTTAACTTCTTATTTTGCATTTGTCTATTAACATTTTCTCTTTGAGGTTAACAGATAATGCAAACTCATTGTAGCACATTTTCGAAGCCTTATTTATCTCATATTGCTTTTATTTGTGGAAGATTCTTTTAGACAACTGCCACCTTTCTTTGTTGCTTGTCTTCTACTTTCTACTTCTTCTTCTTCCACGATTTTCATCAGTTCAACTCCTGTGTAATGTAGCAGATATAGAAATTTAAGCATTCAAGTTTCTTCTCTTTAATATAAGTTATGTAATCATCAAAATCATATACAATAATTTTGACAATCTCCCACTTTTTAATGATGACAAAACTTTGAGGACTTGATATTAATATTTAGGAAATTTTTTATTAATAATTAGGAAATTTTCTTTTAATCTCCTTAATCTCACCATGAATATCTAACTTATATAATCCTATAGGTTTGACTCTTTTATCACTGATGGTTCAAATAATAAATACCTTTCAAGTGCACAATTGTGTAGCAATATAGTGGCATAAGCAAGGGTCGATCCCATAGAGAATGACAAACTGATTTAATTAAATTAAGTTACTAATGAAAAATAACTCTAAAAAGATGAATCATTGGTTGAAATAATAATAATAATAAACTAAAGGTAATAAGAAATCTAGAACTGTATAATGATATAGGATGAATCTCAAGAGGCAAAAGTCTAAGGTTTAGATTTCAACACTTAATGACTCTCCTTGCTATTTTATTGTTGGATTCAATGCATGCTTAGGTTTGTTTTTTCTATGATATGATGATTACCATTTGGAGTGTGGATCAAGCACTTTTATTCATTCCAATTACCTATGGTATGTAGTATAATTGAGTTGAAAACCCATTACGATCAAGAACTATGAACCAAATAGAATAGTTGTGCATTAAGTGTGCGCCTTAACCTTCTGCTCTTCTCATTCAAGGAAGCTTATGGTTGTGCATTAGGTCTGTGCCTTAACCATGCATAGATAACCAATAAGACTTATGAAATTGGTGATCAAGCAATCGCACAAATCCGAAGATTGAAATAAAACCCATGAATAAAACTAAAGAATTACATTCAATAATCAATAGTCCAAATAACAAGGTTCATCAAGAAGGGCTACATCTTCACCCTTGAAAGATAGAATTAGTTCATAAAGAAAATAAAATATACTCCCTTTATGCATAACATCATATTGCAATTTTGTCTTCTTGAATCGCCTTTTGCTCTCCTTGAATCCTCCTTCATTGCTCCATAAAATCTCTTAAGAGTCGCCTCCAATAAACCCTAGAACTCCTCTTAGAAGTTCTCCACTTCGAATCCTTTAGAATTTCCAAAAAACTACTCAAAAAGCACCTAAATTAGTAATTTTTCATAAATTATATGTATTTTAACAAAATTTGACCAACTTTGGTGCCGCCCGTGCCGGTTGCTGGATTGTGGGTGGTGGAGTTATCTGGTTTGCTATCCATAGGAGATAGCAAACCATAAATTTCTCATATGAACTCAGAATTATATGATTCATTTTGTATTGGTTAGATAACTTCAATATGTATAACTTCCTTGTTGATAATTTGAGCTAAATACGCCTTTAGATATACGCAAAATGTTTTCAAAGTGAAGCTAGTGGCATAAACCTGCTGTCCACCCAGAAAGGTATTCATTGTTTCATCCATAAATTCCTCATATGATCTTCAAATTAGATGATTCTTGATTTTTTGGAAAGATAAATTCAAGGGATTCAACTTTAATGTTGAACACTTGTCCTACATCAGTCTACATTAGTACCAGAAATGGCGTCAAATTGGTAATACTTCATATTTAGCTTCCTTTTGACATAATTTGTTACCTGAAAAACCAAATAACTTCATTAAGTGTAATATTTCATCAAATGTAGTTATAAAACAATAAAATCATGTTAAATAAAGTTACATAATATGTAAATTTAGGCATTAAAATATCGTATATTATGAGCTCATTAAATACCCCCAAACTTAAATTTTGCTCATCCTTGAGCAAAATAAAAATCTGAATTCATGAATCAATTTTGAAAACTTTTCTCAAACAATCAAACACATGGAATTAAGATTGAAAATACAAAATATAAGTGAATAAGATTCACTCATCAAATACCCCTAAACTTAAACCTTTGCTTTTCCTCAAGCAAAATAGTAACCAAAACTAATGAATCGAGTAGGACAATCTCTCTCAAACAATCAGTAATATGCTAGACAAATTACCCATGGACACATAATTCAAAAATCATTCAAGACACTTGCCAAGTAATCTCATGAAACTCATGCTTCATCAATCCTTTCATGAAGTGAAAATATGTGTGTGTACAATGTCAATCTCATGCTCCATGCAAGCTTTTTAGTTAATAATTTGTAAACTATTGATTCTCATGATTTTCACAAAACACATCATAAGCTTGCTTTTCATAATTCCTCTCTACTAATGTAGAGAACTATGTTCACCTAGATCAAGAGGTCTTTATTAAGCTTGTAATGGGGCCTTGGGTTTGGCTAACAAAGAAAAGAAGTAAGGATTCACAAAGTAAGAGATCATAACTAAATTACACATGAATATTCACCCTCTTAACTTTTTGTTTTGGGGTTTTCTCTACTTTATTTTTATTATTATGGGCTTTATTACTATCACACCCCCAAACTTATTTTTTCATCAATTTCTTTGGGATGTGATCCCCCCAGTGTGGGCTATATTACTACCATGCCCCTAAACGTATTTTCTTTTGAGTTTATGGAATTTGATCTCCTTAATTAAAACATACTTCCTTACTTAGCCTTTTCTTTTTATTCCTTTTTTTTCTTTATCATGGCATACTTCTTTTTAACACCCCCAAATTTGTCTTATTTTGCTTCATTCATTCCTATCAAACAACCATCAGCATAACATATGTCTCTTATTAGGTAAAACATGGTTTTTTTTCAGCCTAAATAGGTTTGGATAATGAGGCTAAAAAGAAAAATTTGAATGGTGATCTTTCATATGCTTTGCACATGTCATTCCTTAATTAAGTTCAATGGGGATACTAGTGACATGAATATATTAGGTTAGCTTGAAAGGCTCAGACTGATCGAAGAATGCCTAAATCACTTCCAAGTAAACATGCTATCTAGGATTTTGCCTTGAGGAATACTCAAACAAGTTCTAACATGCTTGTGTCAATCAAAATAAGTCAATAAATTCACAACATCATCAACCAATCCTCATACACTTTGCATGATCATAACATAATGTGCTTAATGAAATTTTCATCAATTATGAAAAATTTTCATCAATTATGAAAAAGAAAGACTTATCACAAGAATCAATGAATCATAAGGTGGTGCCTCTCCTTCTTTCTAAATCATGTGCAATGGTACTAAAAAAACTCAACATATGTTACTAATCATTAAGAGAAAATCATCACTCTAACCAATACAATTTCAACATGTTAGCACAATTGTTCTTGAATTTTCTTAGCTAAGTCATCAAAAATGAAGCTCATCAAAATTATACTTAAATTTGAAAAATAATTTTCCCAAAACTAAATGCACTAAATACACTTTAATACAATGCAACAAAACCCCAACTTAAACTTCACATTGTCCTTAATTTGAAATAATGAAAGAAGTTTGAGATTAAGGGCTTCCCTAAATGAAGTGCATTCACATCCTCTTCTTCTAGAGCTAGCTTGGCATCATCAATTTTAGCACTTGGAAAAGCATCTGCAATCCTAAAAAATTAGACTTCCTCCTTCTGTAAAACACACAAAACTAGAAATTAAAAATAATCTTTCCTAATAATCAAGAAAATAAGCAAACACTAAGCTAAATGATTAGAAAATAAAGGAAGTTCAAAACATGCTTAGGTTGCCTCCAAAGAAGCACTTCATTTAAAGTCTCAGCCCGACTATGGCCTTCAATCTTTGAATTGAAACTCGGCCTTTTTGTGATTTGGTTCCTTGAAACTTGATAGTGGTGTGTAGAATTTTGGTGCTTCTAATTGATAAACATAGTTGGATAATTTATCATCTTCTAATTCATCTTCTTCAACTATGTTTTTGGGCTCTCTTGAAAAGTCCTCCATCATTCCATCCACACAATTCATCTTGAGGCCATTCTTATTCTCATTGGATAGCTCCATCTCCTTGAAAATATCAAATTTCATAGTATGATCTTTGAATTGCATCAGCATGTCCTAAAAGAAGAAGAAATAATCACTGGAAAGCATAAATCATTGCCTATAGATGCATACCTTGAAAAATGAGGCAATTGCTCCAGTTCAGATTTTTCTTTAATCTCTTCCTTTTTTTGAGCCTTCATTAGAATTATCAATCATCTCACATGATTTATTTTGTGGGAAAATGTCTAAAGCTAGAATTTGCCCATTACCATTGCAAGGTTTTTCAACAACTTTGTTTTTCATCAAACTCCCAGGAAAAGGGATAAGTGGATCATAAGGTGGTGGCAGCTTGTGGTTGAGTGGAGGATTAAGAATTGAAAACATAGCTCTCCTTGCAATCACCTCCTTCTCGCCATCTGTAAAAATATCAGAATCATTAATCACATCACTAACTTTATCATTTGTTACCTTACCACCTCCACTTTTGGGATTAGTTGCACTTACTCGAGCTGACTTGATAGCTTTTTATATGTGTTACTCTACACAACCTCTAAAATTTGCTCCAACTAAGTCGCTATCATCTTCAAGGAAGCCTCCACATTTTGGAATCTCGCTTCAATATTTTGAAATTTAGTTTCTTCCTTTTGAAATTGAGTGTGGGTTGATTCGGTATTTTGGAACCCTATTTCAGCATTCTGGGACCAAGTTTGGATTGCCTGGATAAAATCTTGCAATGTATTAGAAAACAAGTCCCAATTTGAATCTAATTTAAATCACTATTCCATGAAAATTTTGGATGACTTCTCTAGCCAGGATATGGATCACTAAAGGGTGAATGGTTGTAGAAGTTCATCTCATTGCTTATCCTGAAAAATCTGCAAAACCCTACCTAGAATGACAAACATTATATAAGTGGCCAGAAATACCACAAATAGAACATACCTCAATAGGAATGGATTGTTTCTGATCTATCACCATGGAGCACAACATCTTCATCTAGTTGACAAGCTTAGAAATTTGCAAAGAAAACTTAGTGTTAGAATTCAATTTATGCATTCCTATGAACTTACCTCTAACACTCATCTTATCTGAGTTATCATCAAGCATCTCTTTCTTATCTTCCATTTATTCTTCTTTTTTGAAAATCAAAACTCAACAAAAAGAGAGAAAATCAAACAAATAAAAATCCTAAACACATATATAACTCTGAAAATAGAAAATTTGTAACTAAACCTAATTAAATCAATTTGGAACCACTCCCTGGCAACGATACCAAAAACTTGATGGTTCAAATTATAAATACCTTGCAAGTGCATGATTGTGTAGCAATATAGTGTGCATAATCAAGGATTAAACCCACATAGGATGGCAAAATGATTTAATAAAATTAAGTTACTAACAAAAACTAACTCTAAAAAGATGGATTGTTGGTTTGAAATAATAATAATAATAATAATAAACTAAAGATAACAAGAAATCTAGAAATATAGAATGATATAGGATGAATCTTAAGAGGCAAAAGTCTAAGGTTCAGATGTCACCACTTAATGACTCCCCTTGCTATTTGGATATGGATTCAATGCATGCTTAGGTTCGTTCTTTCTACGATATGATTATTACCGTTTGGTGTGCGAGTTTAAATCAAGCATTTTCACTTGTTCCAATTACCTATGGTGTGTAGTAAAATTATGGTAAAAACTCATTACGATCAAGAACTATGAACCAAGTAGAATAGTTGTGTGCTAGGTGTGCACTTTCGCCTTCTACTCTTCTCATTCAAGGAAGCTCATGGTTGTGCATTAGGTGTATGCCTTTACCATGCATAGATAATCAATAAGATTTATGAAATTGATGATCAAGCAATTACACAAATCCAAAGATTGAAATAAAACCCATAAATAAAAACATAGAATTGCATTCAATAATCAATAATCCAAATAACAAGGTTCATCAAGAAGGGCTACATCTTCGCCCTAGAAAGATAGAATTAGTTCATGAAGAAAATAAAATATACTCCCTTCATGAAGAACATCATATTGAAATTTGTCTTCTTGAATTGCCTTTTTCTCTTCTTAGATCCTCCTTCGTCACTCCACAAAATCTCCTAAGATTCGCCTCCAATAAACCTTAGAACTCCTCTTAGAAGTTCTCTACTTCGAATCCCTTCAGAATTGCCCTAAAACTTCCCATAAATCACCTAAAATTGTAATTTTCCATAACGTTTATGTATTTCAACAAAATTTTGATCAATTCTACAGCCACCAACTCTAGATTGGCACCGCTAGTGATAGTTGCTGGATGGTGGACAGTGGAGTTGTCTAGTTTGTTATCCATAGGAGATGCTTTCACTATTTTGACCATAATTTTCTCGTATGAACTCAGAATTGCATAATTCCTTTTGCATTGGTTAGGTAGCTTCAAGATCTATAAATATCATGTTGATCTTGAGGTAACAATGCCTCTAAATATATGCAAAATGTCCTTAAAGTGGAGCTAGTGGCAAAAACCTGCTATCCACCCAGAGAGGTGTTCCTGGTTTCATCCATAACTTCCTCATATGATCTCTAAATTGGATGATTCTTTATTTTTACAAATATAACTTCAAGTACTTCAACTTTGATGTTGAAAACTTGTCCTAGATCAGTTTACATTAGTACCAGAATGGCATCAAAATGGTAACACTTCACATTCAGCTTGCTTTTGACATGATTTGTTACCTGAAAAACCAAATCACTTCATTAAGTGTAATATTTCATCAAATGTAGTTATAAAACAATAAAATCATGTCAAATAAATTTACACAATATGTAAATTTAGGCATTAAAATATGGTATATTAAGAGCTCATCAATCATTATCCTAATTTTAACTCTCACAAGTCCTTCCCATAATTTCTCTCCCTCTTTTTGTCATAATCAAAAAGATTTAAACCTATATGGTCACATTTCTTTATCCCATTTTACATTTATTTCTCTCCCCTTAATTATATTTATCTTATTTTTTATATAATCTTTCTTTAAGTTCTTCTCCCCCTATTTTGTTGAATCCTGGAATATTGTTTTCTTGTATGTATATTTCATAATTTTCTCTCTCATGAATTGATTTACTATAACAACCAGATCGATGACAATATTAAATATCTTCTAAGTATTTTGAAAATTTAACATTTTTATTATTTCAAGAAGCATATTTATAGCAAGTAATAATTAGACATTTATTAATTAAGCATGTGTTATTTATCAAAATCATATTAATCATGCCAAATGCAAATGCAATAACGATGCGTGGTTTACTATTAATGTGCATCTTCTTTTAATTAATGATTGTCTGTCATTATTATCAAGGGTGATGGTAGAGAGTTATTAATGGAGGAGTTAGCATATTACTTGGGAAGTGGAAAAGCTTTCATCTTTCTCTTTTCTTGCATAGAGGGATTAGGAAGAGACAACTCTTCAGTGCTTACCAAGCTAACCATGGCGTCTTTCAGTTCTTTTGTAAAGTTTTTCAAGGTGAGAATGATGATGCTACTTTTAAGGCTATAGAGAGATGTTTGGTTCTTCAAAATAAGATTAAGTAGCTGAAGGTTGATTTGGCTTCTATTAGGGGTAGTAATTTTTATTTTGCTCATCTTTTAACTAAGAACTCATCTTATATGGAGGCCATAGAGCATATTAAAGATTTGGAGACAGAGTTAGCCAAAGCTCATAAAAAAGTTAAAGAGTTAGAAGTAGTTGTGAATGTTCTAGCTAATTAAGTGTTTTTGTCTTTTGATCTGAACTTTTTATATGTAATATTACAACTCTTTTAAAATCACATTTGTGATTTTTCATGTTTTGGTCTGTATGAAAATTTAAGTTTAGTGATTTATGCTATTTATAGAATCATTCTTTTAGTTGGTTAAATATTAGGTGTGTATCTTTTATTATATTTTATTCATCACTATTTAACAGTGATAATGCATGATCCTATTTTGATCATTTTAAGGCTTGTTAAGATTTTTGAAATGATTTAGCTCAAAATAGTAAAACTTGACTTAATTTAAATCCAATGCAGTTCATTTAGAGGCATCTAGAGTATATAACAATGAAAGAAATATAATCAAGTTTGATAACTTATCTCTTTTGTCGCTTCCTTTCATGGATTTCTTAATTAAGTTCATAGGTGTTGTCAATCTTGATTAAGCATTTAGCTTTTCCTGTCAAGCCCTTGATGTTGTTTTTGAGGATTTGATGTTGTTCTAAGCTCTAGTTTCAATCATTTCTTTACATCTGGAACTTGAACTTATAAGCTCTTTTACTTGGATTTCATTGATCACTTTCTTCTATGTTCAACTCAATTTTTCCTACATACACTTAACATATTCTCGTACATTCTTCTTTAATGATTTCAAATTGATGTGGACACATATTGCTGATATATCAGTGCAAAGAATCATTTTGACCATAATAGTATGCAGAGGAATAAACTGATAGATTAAAGCATTTTTCATAAATGAACAAAATAAGCATTTTGCATTAATCACTTACTGAGTTGCTTGAAATAACACAGATATAAATTGTAATTAACTTAATGCACTAGATCAACTCATCTTAAATGATTTTGAGCATAATCATTCAGTTTTGTTATTTTACTATTATTTTGATTGTATCTTTTTCTTTTAGTTATGTGTCTTTTAAACATTCTTGTTTTCAAGTTAGTTGTTTTTTTCGTGTTGTTTATTTTCTTTTCGATTATCTTAGAAGTTTTACTTTATGTTTTTTTTAGAGTTTTATTAGCCCTAGTGTGAATTCTATATTCTCCTATGCATGTACATAACTGAAAAAATATATGCATAGAAAATACTATTTATGAAAGTTTTATTTCTATTAATTTTAGTTAAAGATTCTAAATATGATGAATAAGAATAAATGAATGAATGAATATGCAGAAATATGTAAACGTAGTTTCAGAATTTTATTTTAATCTATATATAGCTGAAGGAAATTTAGACAAAATTCTAACTATTAATCCAGTTTTTTTAAATATTCAAAGAAGATATGAAAGTATAAGAGTAAATCTTGATTTCTACAAATGAGAGTATAGACATATCTAATTAGATATAAGTCATCAAAATCCTAAAAGCATAGTAAGAATGTAAATCTAATTCTATAGGAATTTATTTAATCGAATGTGAAGGTTAAAATAAAAATATGTAAATAAATGAAATAATAAATTGAAAGACTAAACATAAGTACTTATTAACAAAAGAATGGACTGAAAGAAATGTGCAAGTAAATATTTCAAAAATTCAGATAATGAAACATTCAGTAAGAGCTTTTAAGTTGGAGTGTTATACCTACACTTACCTTTCCTTTTTATTTTGAAGGAACTTGGTACTTCATCATGTCTTTAATTTATTTCTTTAGACCAAGTCTTCATTCTCTTTCTTCTTCTTTAGAAGTTTATTTTCTCCTTTCTTAGATTTCCTGCAATCAAATTAGTTTAATAAATAACGCAAGTGGTGTGTGAGTGCCAAGTATTTTTGTCCCTTATTACTTTGTCTTTGGCTTGTCTAAGATTTCTCATATCAGCTCATAAGCCAAGACATCTTTACAAATGGTGGGACAGAGAGCATTTAGTGGGTTTTTGAACAATTTTAGCTCTGCTCTCGTTTCATCCTCACTTATGCTAGTAAAGAAAATTTTCATAGATGAAAATTATTCGGCCATAAGAGATGTTTCCAATCTCCTTTTCCATTATATCTAATTTAATATATCAAAAACTTGGAAGATGGAAGATGGAATACTCTTTGAAGAACACAAAGGATGACAATGTTGGTTAAGCCAAACGTATCACTAGAATTGTTTATCTAGCCCACTCTGATACCAATTGTAGAGTTTCGTAGGATGGCTTAACCCAAGAGGGAAGGGGTGAATTGGTTAAATAAAAATTCATTGCTTAACCCCTATTGGATCATTTCCCTCTTTTTGTGCTTGTATACTGTGTGGCTTAATATGAATAATAGAATAATAAAGTGCAGATTAATAAAACAAAAACACATACACAGATAAGATGATTTCTATAGTGGTTCAGGACCCTGTCTCTAAATCCACTCATCCAAGGATACAAACTCATTATGCCTTAGGTTCCACTATACCCTGTACAATGGAATAAATAAGTGTACCTAACACTTCTTCTGGATTCCAGCTCTAAAGGGCATAAGTAAGTGTTCCCGACACTCTTCTGGTTTTACGAACTCACTAGGAAACTCACCCGTTTCAAAGATCACAGGCAAACTTGTTAGTTTTCCCAAGCTCACTACCAATTCATTCATTTTGAAGCTCACCAGCAAACTTGATGGTTTCACCAACAACTCATTACAACATGGTTTATCGAGTTTACCACAAACTCTCTGCGTTTTTGATTAACCAGAAAACTATTACACATTTAAGCATAAGGGAAGATATAATCTTTTTTAGCTCTATCAATACATAAAGATCTTCCCAAAATATAACCAAAATGATCATGAAGATAAGCAAATTGTAGCTTATAAAAGATGTAAGATGATTAAGCTTGTGGCCATAGTTGGAAGGATTTGCATATACTTAAACATTAGAATGGGTTCCCTCATCACCTTCGAGTTGTCCCGTTTCTTTTCCTTAAATAGCATTTTTAAAATCTCGACTATTGGAGAAGATGGGATTCGTTGAATGTAGAAATGAGACCAGTATTAAATTAATAAGACCGTTTGAGTTTTCTGCTATTGAAGTCCAGGTCTTTCTGATTTATCTCAAGTTGTTGTATCACTGTTTAGAGAGAAAGATGACTTATGTAAATAGGTGTTCCTTGTTTGACTTATCATAGCCTTGAAAGTTTTGAAGGGCTACTTATTTTCAAAAATAATGACTGGTATAGGTCTACACATTGACAACACAAGTGCAGATGCCATTTGTATGCTAGTCATATAAATCAAGTTTTCCTCTGACAAGTCATAATCTCTCTCTATCTGCATTTTTCTGCCATAAGTTGCAGATGAATTCTTCATAGGTTTGTTTGTTTCCATAAGAATGATTTTGTCTGTTGCAAGTAGCAAACAAATTTTGAATGGCACAGATGAAGTTGAACTGACTAATAGATAAACTCTTCTTTGTCTACTTCATTTCTTCTAAGAGATTTGTCTATTGATTGATCCTTTAAGTATGAGTTTTGTCTATTGCAGATAACAAGTCATCTCTGGATGATGCTAACAATGATAAACTGATCGATCGGCAAATATCTCCTTCTATGTGAACAGATGAAGTGGGATGTGCTTCCTTTTTTCTTCGTCTTTTTTTGGAGGTTAAGGACGAAGTTTACTCAGTCTTGCACTAACAGATGAAGTATAATTTTTTTCTTTTGTTTCTTATTGTTTGTTGAGAGTACCAGACGAAGCTAACTTTAACTTGCTTAAATAGACAAAGTGTAGTATTTGTCTAATGCATGCAATAGATGAAGTGTTCTTTGTCTTGGATGGAATACTCGGCACGTCTCATAGGCTTGTCTATTATAAGTTGTAGATGATCGTGGTTTTATCTCTTGAAGCCCATTTTGGTTTAAGCACCTCTTTGTCTGTTCAGCTTCGTCTATGCTCAATGTGTAGCTTCTACTTTGTCTTCTGCTTTGGTTGATACTTTGTCTATTGTAACAGACAATCTTTCATCCATAGACGAGGTGAAGATCTTTAACTATTCTACACACTTCGAGCAACAAAAGGGGTTTGTTCTGGCAACTTCCTTGGTTCTTCAATCTTGATTTGTTTGTCTTGGCTCAACTAATGTTACACTTCCTTCTACATTCATATTGCCATTTTATCCTTAGACTAATCCAATCTTCTTACTTTGTATATGGTTGTCTAGGTGGCAATTTCTTTATCTTTCTTCACTTATCTGCCAAGCTATTAGGTTGCTTCTTCATCCTTGCACTTTGTCTTGGATAAAAGTTGATCAAATCAAGTATAAGTGGTCCGAATTTATCAAACTCAATTTAAGCTCTGTAATCATGGCTTCTTCTTTAACTTCTTGTTTTGCATTTGTTTGTTGGCATTTTCTTATTGAGGTTGATAGATAATGCAAACTCGTTGTAGCATATCTTTGAAGCCTTGTTTATCTCGCTTTTGTTTATGGAAGCTTCTTTTAGACACCTGCAACCTTTCTTTGTTTCTTGTCTTCTGCTTTGTACTTCTTCTTCTTCCACGATTTTCATCAGTTCAACTCCTTTGTAATGTAGTAGATAGTTGTGGCAGTTTGTTTATAAGTGATCATGATCCTGCACTTGAACTTATCTGCACTTGCTACATTGTTAGCTTTCAAATATATAATGTTAGAATGTATTTTATCTTCATGTGAATATAATTATATTGTAAAGCAAGGATAATATACATTTCCATTGAATGCATAATCTGAAAGCTTAACTAATTATGATGCTTAATATGATTTAACAAATTTACATAGTAAAGATTAATTTATAATATGCACACCATAAAGTGAAGACTGTATGCTTGTTTAATTAGACATTCATGATTAACTATTTATGTTAATTAATTATTATCAATTCATAATCATACGTATGATTGTTAGAGATTTAAGCATGCAAGTTCTTCTCTTTAATATAAGTTTTGTTATCATCAATATCATATACAATAATGCTAACACTTAACTCTTTTAATGTTCATGCAACTAGTGCATCACTTCTGTTGTCATTACCAAGAGGGATAGTTAGCAAATTTAATGATAGAGTTAATTGGTTCTTTGAAAAGTGGAGAGATGCTTTGTATTCTCTATCATATATTGAAAGATTAGAATCATGACAATAGTTCAACAATCTTCATAGTGTCATCAAATTCTTCTTTGAAGTAGATTGATGCAAATTCTAGTACAACAGAGAAAATTCAGGCTTTTCAAGATAGAATCAAGCAGTTAAAAGATGATTTATATTTCATTAGGGGTAATACTTATCATTTTACACGTCTCTTGACAAAAAACTCCATGACTTATATGGAAGCCATAGAGCGCATTAAGCACTTGGAGAGGGAGTTGGCAAAAGCTTATCAAAGGATTGATGAGTTGGAGACTGTTGTTGATGTTTTGGCTAAATGAACATTTTTATTTTCTCTTAAAGGTTTGAACTTTCAAATTTAATATTTTGACTGTTCTATATTTGTATTTATTTAGTTTTATTATTTAATAGTTAACAATCTCCTTATCCTTCATGAAATTTTATGCTAATGATGTTGAATTATGTTTTATGTTTCATTAGTGCATTCAAGCATTATATGTGATTAGAGGGATGCAAACAACGTAGGCTATTCATCAAAATCATAATTTATATGGTAAACTATAGTCGGATATTTTAATGTAAGTGATAAGCATTATAGTGAAAATGTATAATCCTATTGGGTCTTGTTTGGGTCTCTAAGATATGACAATTTATTCTTTGTTTATGTTTTTAGTGTGTCTTTCCTAGTGTTTTTCCCAAGAAGGCGATTACTAAGATTTGAGCCATAAAATTAACATGTCTCTTGGGAACTGGTTGTGACCTTATGTATTCTCTGCTTTGTCTATATTAGATGATATCTAGTTGAATAGACAATGTACAAAGTTGGGAGGTAGAGAAAGATGGAGCAAGATAGTGTTGAGGGGAACAACCAGATTTTTTTTTGAAGGAGGAGGTGAAACAATTAAAGAAGGAATTCAAATATGCCAAGAAGGCAAATGTTCATTCAGATCTTCTTTTATCTAGCTGCCGTATAGCTTATAGAGATATTATGGGTAGAGCTACAGCTTCGAAGGAGTTATTCGAGGCACAACAAAGGGTTGAGAAGCTAGCAGCAGTCATAGAAGTTTTAAGGAAGTAGTTCTTTTTAATATTTATTTTTTTATTTTATTGAATCAAGTGGATTTTTATTATTGTTAAAGATTCTATTTTAACATCCTTTTTATATTGTGTGTTGTGGTTATGAATGTTATCTTTATGTGTTTACTTTTGAATTTTGATTCTTTATATGAGATCAAGCCTATAATCATTATTATAGAAGGAATGATTAGCAATGGAATTCCTATTCGAGACCTTAAACTATAAAGTTTCCCCAATGGGATTGACTATGCCTTAGGACTGTAATGAGGTTATAGTTTTGACCATTTTAAGGTTTATTAAGGTTTTTAGAATAATTTAGCTCAAAGCAGTAAACTCAAATAAATTCAAATCTAAGATAGTTCATTTGGAGACATTTAGAATATATAGCATTGAAAAGTGTAATCAATTTAGACAACTTATCTCTTTTGGTGCTTCCTTTCATGGATTTCTCATTTGAGCTCATAATATTATTGTCATTCTTGACTGATTGTTTAGCTTTTGCTATTTAGTCCTTGATGTTGCATCTGAAGATTGATTTTGTTCGGGTTATAGTTTTGATTTGTTCAATCATTTTTTTGCATCCGGAACTTGAACTTGTTAGCTCATTTGCCTACATTTGTGAGCTGAGAATAAGGTTTTGATTTTTCATTATTCTCATTCTTCTTCTATGCTCAACTCAACCTTTCCTACATACACTTAAGATATTCTCTCACTCTTTCTTAATTAATAAGCTCATATTGACATGAACCTATATTGCCAATATATTAGTGCAAAAAGTCATTTTAACCATAACAATATGCGGAGAAACAAGTTGATGAATTAAGACAGTTTTCATGAATGAACAGGATAGACATTCTGCTTTAATCAATTATGGACTTATTTGAACTAGCACAGTTATTGATAGTAGTTAACCTTATGTGCTAGACCAACTCACCTTTTTCTTTGATGAATTTGAGGATAATCATTCAATTTTATATTTTACTTTTATTTTAGTTATGTGTCTTTTAGGCATTATTATTTTCAAGTTATTTATTATTTGAGTGTTATTTTTCTTTTTTCCTAATTATCTTAAGAATTTTACTTTATGTTTTTCAAAGTTTTATTTATCCTAGTGTGAATTCTATATTCTTCCTATGTATATATATATATATACATATATATATATATATATGAATGAACAAGATATGTAGAAACAACACTATATATGAATCTTCATTTCTATCAATGTATAGATAGCTACTCAATCAAAATTCTAGACATGATTTGTAAATTTCTATTAATGTGTAAATAAATGAATGTAAAATCTTTGAATATAAACTTATTTCTATAGTTTTGTAAATAGACAGAAGTACGTAATTGAAAGACTAAACATGTATAGTTATTAATAAAAGAATGAACTGAAGGAAATTGGCAAGTAAAATTTTAAAATTCAAATAATGACACATTAAATAAAAGCATTCGAGTTTTGAGTGTCATACCTGCACTTACATTTCCTCTTTATTTTGGAGAAACTTGGTATTTCATGAGGTCTTTATTTTGTTTCTTCAGACCAAGTCACCTTTCTTTTTCTTTTTCTTCTTTAGTAGTATATTTTCTTCTTCCTTTGATTACCTCTACTCAAGTTAGTCTCAACAATAATGCAAGTAGTGTGTGAGTGCTAAGTGTTTTACCCTTTAGTAATTTGTCTTTGGCTTCTCTAAAGTTTTTTCATATTAACTTATATGCCAAGACATCTTTGCAAGCAGTGGGGTAGAGAGCGTATAGTGTGATTTCAACACTTTCAACTCTGCTCTCATTTTATCCTCGCTTATGCTAATATAGGTGATTTTCCATAGATGAAGATCTTTTGGCCATAAGAAATGTTTTCAATCTCTTCTTCCATTACTCCTAATTCAAACCATTGAAAATATGGAAGTGGAGTGATGGAGTATCCATTAGAGTACATAGAGGATGATATTTTTGGGTAAGCCAAATGAATCACTAGAATTATTTATCAAGCCCACTCTGATACCACTTGTAGAGTTCCATATATGGCTTAACCTAAGAAAAGAGGTGGTTATGTAAAAATTCATTGCGCAACCCCTATTGAAACATTTTCCTCTTTTTGTGATTGTGTATGGTGCATTGTAAGATAAATAATAAATATAGTAAAGTGCTTGAATGATAAAACAAACAAGCAAATACAAACATAAACAACATGATTTTTATAGTGGTTTGGGAACATCATCCCTACATCCACTCATCCAAGAGCACACACTCATTGTGCCTTAGGTTCCACAATATCCCATGCAATGGAAATACAATAGTGATCCTAGCTATAACATCTAGTCATGTTAAATTATAGATTATTATTAAAAAGTTGTGATTTTGAATTTTATACAGTGAGTAAAATAGAAATTTTAATTTAGAGTAGGAAAATTTATGAAATTCAAGATAAAATGGTGCATGTTGAATTTAATGTGCGCATGTGAGAATAATTTTATGATTAAATTTGCAATTTATTAAACCTAAACATTGAGTATTTTGGAGGATAGATTTATGGAAAAATTTTGATTTTAATGCATGAGAAATGCATAAGAAATTTAGAAAATTTTATTACATGATGCATAAATTATGACAAAAAATTTATGTGTATGTGTTTAAATAAGTATATGATGTTAATTTTAATTATGCAACTGAATTAGTATGTTTTTGTGGTCACAATTTATGTGGAAATCATGTGAAAATGGGTGGAAAAGAATGAAATTAAATAAAGAAAAGATTAATAAAACCCCAAAATTTTATGTGTATTTGATAACTTAAAACTGGATGAGTTCTGTAATGAATTGTATGTTTAGAACTTTGAGAGTTCCCTAATAGAATTTTGGTTGAGAATGGAAACGATGATATGCCACATATTGTTGAATGGCTTATTAAGTCTTGTTGTTTATAAGTATTGTGATTGAATAGCCTTGTTTGTGAGTAGGTTGATTTGAATAAGTTGGCATGTGCTCCATGATTGTGTTGGTTAATATCAAATTCCAATATATTGGGATTGAGTTGTTTTGATATAATTGATCAATTGAGGTAATTCCCTATGTATTGAGATTGAATTTGCTATGAGCTTGAATTGCTCTGATGGTGAAATGTTGTATATGTGAAATGTGTTTACATAGTTGTATAGATTTATAGATATGATGCATGTGGGTGGCATACATATGCATAAACTTGATATAACAATGTTTGCTAATGAGTTGATGGTAAGCTCATGAAAACCAACATTGTATAAGTTTGCTAGTAAGCTTGGAAACTAGTGAGTTAGTGATCAACTCATGAAAACCACCGGTTGTTAATGAGCTGATGGTAACTCATGAAAACCACCATTGCATAAGTTTGTTAGTAAGCTTGGAAACCAGTGAGTTGGTGGTTAGCTCATGAAAACCAATATTTGTTAATGTGTTGGTGGCTAGCTCATGAAAACCAATATTTGTTAATGTGTTGGTGGTTAGCTCATGAAAACCACTTGTTCTTGTGAGGGGTTGTGTGGGCAACCGGTGTGGCTGGTCATTCCCTGGTGATCAGAAGGTGGTTGTCTGGGTTGCAGCATTGCCAGGCATTACTTAATGATTGGCCTGGATGGCCTAAATTGTATAGATGGCATTATTGGAGGTTCCTTGTAAGGATACTTAGCCCTAGAAGGGACAGATTCATGATGCTGGTGAGATTACTAGTAAGGATGCACTGGGCCTAGAGTGTGTGGCAATGTATACCATGAGCATTGCAATCGAATTATATGAATGTAAAATCAAAACGTTATGGTTAATACATTGAAACTGCTCTAGATGCTAAAAAATACTAAAAATAACGTGATGGGCTACTTTAATTAAATTTTTTGACATATTTGTGGGATGACTTAGAAAAATTTGTCAACACGAAAGTTGTATTAAACTTATCTTTCCAATGAACTAAGAATCACATGAATCGGGTATCATATGAAGAAGTTGTAGTCCAAAACACTATGCTACAGGTGTGCTAGAAAATTATGTCGCAGGAGTACTAAAGTGGAGCACTTATGGTGCTCCATGCTTGACTTAATCCCCAACATTCCACCCCTTTTTGCTATGTTTTTGTGAGATTTGAGTGGGGAAAATCATGTTTTTCAATAAAAGGGTATAAGTTTATGGATTAAAACCCAAAATTTTGAGAGATTAAGCATGGTTGGGTGATTTGGGAGCATATGGGACGTGGGCTCTAGTGAAATCACAGTGATTTGCAAGGGAAATTGATGGAGAATGATGGAAATGCATGGAAATTGAGGTATGTATGCTTTTATTGGTCAATGTATATTAAATTTTGATTTTTGCATGTGCTAGGGTTCCATCCCAATTTCCTGAACAATGTGTTGGGCTATTTTAGGGATAATTCCTTGTGAATTAAGGGGAGAAATTAACCTATACATGTTTAGTAATGATTTAAACTTGATTTGGAGTGGAAAAAAAATTCAAATATATTTCAACCCCACGATGAACAGTAACTATGGTATGAAATTAAGGATTTTTGCATAATTTTCATGTTGGAATTCATGAAGGAATGACTTAGATAGGTTATTATAATGTTATGCAATAATTAAAATTGAGAAAAGATTGGAATTGGTGATGTAAATGCACTATGAACATGATGAGTGAATACTAAGTATGAGATTTAGTGTAAACGGTGATTAAGTGTGGTTTGATTGGAATATGAACATGTTTAATGTGATTCTATATCTAAAAGGCTATGAATTCATTATATTTGTTGTAAAATAAACTACCCATTTAATGAGTTATGAAGTAAATGCATGCAAAATATGGGGAAAACCATTGTCATATGAATAGAAGTGCATTTAGCATGATTTGGAAATGGGAAACATGGAATTTGTGTAACCCACAGCCATGGGCAATGACTTGTGCATATTAATTAGGGACTTTTGAATGTGAACATGATGAGGCCTATCTAATTGAGTTGTAAGCATGATAAATATGTAATTAGTGTGAATTGAGTATTAATATTGTTCTGGAAATGGTGCTATGAAAATGAGAATGAAATGCTTCAACTTATACCATTAAGATGATTTGTTAAAAAGAGATGCTTACAAGATAAGGGTGACTTGAATTAATGAGAGGTACATGTAATCACGTAATTGGCTTATGATTTGGAACTAAACATATATAAACGGTAAATCATGATATTAAGAGGCATGACTTGAATGATTATAAAAGAATTATGTTGAAAATGGATGAAATGCAATCAAACACTTAAGACATATATAGATCTATTGATGAATTGCTTGTATAACTTAGAAATCATGTTTCATTATGTTTAGGAGGATTTAGCATATAGATATGAATGTAATCGATACATATGTAATGTATGTGATATACCATATAGATAACATGTGTAGGGTTGATGAGCTTTGATGAGAAACTATGGGATTTAGACATGAAGATGGATGATTATTCTGAGGTAAGTAGGCTTCCTCCTTTGTTTGTGTTTGAATGTATGGTTTGATGGGATCATGAATATCCCAAACCTCCAAGAACCATGTTTTTATGGATGTTTAGATTTTGATATGAATTCATGAATTTTTGAGATAGCGAATATCCCTTGAGCTTTCATCAATTAGCATGCGTTTTTGTTTAATTTTGTGTTGGTGTGAAATGTTGGGGATCAAGGACCTCCCCTATTATCATATGATTTAATGTATTTATGTTTTCTAATTATGTGAATTGTTATGGATCAAAAGTAACCCATGCTTTTGAATGGGCTGATGTTTATGTGTATATTATTTTGTATAATTATGGGGATAGTGAATACCCCAAAGATTTAATGTTGATTTCATTATGAGTTGATGTGATGAAATTTGTGCATGTTATGCTATGG
>JAYJMB010023274.1:0-40161 GCA_036873735.1 Pouteria campechiana
CCTTACTCACACTACTACAGAAAATTAGATTGGAGCAAGGTTCTAAATTTGGTGTGCCCACGACAGCACCACCAAATACTTATCTCTCAAGATATTTGGAGAGCCCAATTAAGATGAGGTTAGTGATGCGGGTGTCGGTAGATTGATCAATTATTCTAATAATGACCTAATCTCTCTTGTCTCATTGGATAGTGCATCAATCCGAAGGTTAGCAGATGCTAACTATTCTATGGTAGAGGTCAACTAGTCATTCGTACAAGTCAGGTCTTCTTTGGTAGCAGATAACTCTTGTGTGGTTGAAGTTAACTGCTCCATTATTATATTCAAGTTTTCCTTAGTAGAAGCCAACTTGTTGTGATGTTGAAGTTAACTTCTCAATTGTTGTATTTAGGTTTTTTCTTAGTAGAAACTAACTCTTCACGGAGTACTACTAAGAGCCCATGAGACCAACAGGACAGAACTAGCTCTTTAATGGCTTTGGTATCTAGCCTAAGCCCGTAATGCATCCATGACCCTTCCCAATGACCTTATCATGGACATCATCTGCTATCATGGGTGACTCTGCAGACTCTAAACTAGCCTATAGGTCCACCATTTTCCTCTACACATAAATAAAGAAGCATCATTTGTCGTAAAATAGGATAGCTAGGAAAGAAAGAAAATATAAATAGAGCAATGAAGAGTTGGTCGTACTAACATATGCATCCTCTGCCTCCAAGGCTATAAATTGGCCATCTAACTTGCGAGTTTTGGTTTCTCTAAATAGTTCAATCAGATCAATTGTGCCATCAGAATCTTCATTCTCCTATTCCACAGAAGCCAAATATTTTATATGCATGAAACATAAAGTCTTGTCAATAAGTGTTAGTAAGTCTGTTGAGCAGTACTACTACCCATTCCACCAGAACAACCATACATGGCTTTGGCCCCATGCAGTGTGTAAACTTTATCTTCTTTTGGTTATCCTTAGCTATAGATGACTTATGCTACATTTATGCAAAGGTAGTTCACTATTATATGTCATAGTGTGAAAAACTTATGTACCATGAAAATGATGGGAGATAGTAGTGATATACCTTAAATTTTGAAGTTTGGAAGTAACTACATAAGAAGGTTTAGTTAGGAATCTTCACTCCTTGTGATGGGGACCTAACTGGATCTTCACCTTGACTTAAGACTTCATAGTAGTGATCATAGAAAATTTTGTGCACTCTTTTGTAGCCCTCCTTGAAATATTGTTCAATGACCGATTGAACCCAGTCTTCATCAAAGTCGTTAATCTCAAAGGACTGCATGCAAGTAGGAACATAATTAGGTGGTAGCAATAATTTATATGGGAGTTATAAACTATAGAATGTAGTCTTCTTTACCTTCAATTTAATGATCAAGGGCTATTTTTCTGAATTAGTGAGGTCTAACCCTTTCTTCTTATCTATGATGGGTGCTAATGCCCTAACAATATAGTAAATGATCCTTGGTAAATGGAGGCAACCTTGTAAGTTTGTTAGCTTGCTAATATTAGGGTCAATCTCAATGGGCATTAAAATCTAGCTTTCTTCATCTCATTTATGAAGGTGTTCTTGGATGGACCCCATTCTCTCTTCTAAATTCTTGTGAGCATCATTTGTTGAGTGTAATAGAAAAATATTAAGTGTTTATAGAGATATGTGTAAAAGCGATAATTGAAATACTATCCATTTAATGACATACTACTTGTCGTTGCGTTTGCATGTACCCTCTAATGAAGGGAAGTCTTGAGTCTCTGATCCACTGGTAATATGTCATGAATCAGCGGAAATTGGTAACTAAGGGCCTTGTGGTCATGGAAACTCTTGTGTCTCAACTGAAGATTGCGTTGGTGGCCTTGGGGAATCCATACTAGAAGAGGGGACACGATGTCCCTATCCTCTAAAAGGAGTGCTTGGAGTACATATGGTTTGTGGGGAACATAGTGGAGGCATGATCCCTTGTTTGTCATCGGCCGTATCAGTTGTGTGGCTAGCAGGCCTTGAAAAATGACCCCATCCTCTATCATCATAAAAATAAAGGAATGACATTTATTAGAATGCAACTAACATGAAATCTTGAATAGATAGATATTTTAGCATGAAACATAGTTATGCTACTATATGCACAGTATAATTTGAATCATTCATGTAACTTACCTTGACATGTAGTGGTTATTATCATGATCATGAAGTCTAGAGAGATATTATATAATAAGAATGATTGATATAATCATAAGTGCTCTTTGGATTTTCATACAAAGGGTAGGTGGCACCCATGGTCGAAACCATGGGAGCCCATGCATACCGCCCACTCCACGATTGATATTCACGGGCACCTATAGTATCGCTCATGAGTATCCATTTAAGAAGTATGCTTGCTAGATACTCAAGGGCGATGTCGTGGATGCCCACTCATATCACCCACTCCCAGGTCGATATCCATGGGAGCCCACTGTATCACCTGCGGTATTACCCACGAGTATCCACCAAGAACACTTCTTCAATGGTTACTCGTGGGCAATACCATGGGTGCCCGTGTATATCGACTACAGTATGGGTAATATGCGCTGGCACCCGTGGTATTGCTTGTGAGTATTTAGCAAGAACACTTCTTCAATGGATACTCATGGGAGCCTATGGATATTGACTTCGGGCCAAGTGACACTAGTGTAGACAACAAGAGATCAAGTCTTTTATCTCGCATTGGGTATAAAAAAAATCATTGCTTAACCCCAATTGAACCATTTCCCTCTTTTCATGCTTCTATGTGGTGCATTGTAAAATGAATAATAAAACAATAAAGTGCATGAAAGATAAAACAAATAAACAAATACACACAAATAAGATAATTTTTATAGTGGTTTAGGAATATCATCCCTACATCCACTCTTCCAAGAGCACATACTTATTGTGCCTTGGCCTCCAAAATATCCCATATAATGGGAATACAATAGTGCTCCCAGCACTCTTCTAGATTCCAGCTCTAGGAGGCTTAAATAATATTCCCAACACTCTTCTGGATTCCAGCTCCAGGGGGCATAAATATAGTATTCCTAGCACTCTTCTAGTTTACACAAGCTCACTAGGAAACTCACTAGTTTCGAAGATCACAAGCAAACTTGATGGTTTTTTAGAGCTCGCTAACAACTAATACAATATGTTTTCCCAAGCTCACCACAAACTCAATGGTTTTCAAATTAACTAGAAAATAATACACATTTAAGCATAGGCAAAGATGAGATCTTTTATAGATCTAACAACATAGAAAGATCTTCCAAAAATATAAAAATCAATGGCCATAAAGATATGCAAATTAAAGCTCATAAAAGATAGATGACGGTTTAAGCTCTTGGGAAGGATTTGCATAATGTTAAGCTCATTTAAAATGTTTTCCTTCACCACCTTTGAATTATCCAACTTATCTTCTTAAATAGATCTTCAAAAACTTGACCATTATAGAGGAAAAAGTTGGGATTGATGCAGGAATGAGAGTAGTTTTGAATGTAGATGACTGTTGTGATTTCTGTCATTGGAGTACATGCCTTCTGATTTTTCTTGAGCTACTGCAATGCCATTCTTTTACAGAGAGAAAGATAAGCTGTTATTGAATTTCTTTTCTTATTTTGACTTGACATAGCTAAAAAACTTGAAGCGCTCCTTGTTGCTTAAAATAGTGACTGAAATGAGTCTGCACAATGAAAGCACAAGTGCAGATGCTATTTAGATGCAAGAAATATAAATCAATTTTTCTCTAACAAGTCACGACCTCTCTCTGTCTACATTTTTCTCTAATAAGTTGTAGATGAATTCTCACATAAGATTTGTCTATCAATCAATCCTTCATGCATGTGATTTGTCTATTGTAACTAATAGACAAACTCTGACGCCATAGAAGAAGTTGAACTAATTTATAAACAAACTCTGCTTTGTCTTGCTCGAACAGGTGACGTGTGATGTGCTTCTTTTGTTTTGCATTTATCTATTAAAAGTGGCAAACAAATTCTGCTTTACTTTTCTTGGACGAATTAGGCTCTACACTTCATCTATAGATTTATCTATAGTATGTTGCAGATGAATGTGCTTGTGTATTAAAGTTCATTTGTCCAAGAAGCCAATTTGTCTATGCAGCTTCGTCTATGCTCACTATGCAGATTCCGCTTTATCTTCTACTTTGTCTTTTATAACAGATGAATTTGATCTCATAGATGAAGTCAAACTCCTCATTTGTTCTACATTTGTTTAAGCAACAAATGGAGTTCATCTTTACAACTTTTTGCTTTCTTCATTCTTGATTTATCTATCTTTTCTCAAGCGAAGTTGCTCTACTTTATCTTTTTCATCTTGTCTTTTTATCCTTGGGCAAATTCTTTCTTCTTGCTTTGCTAATCAGACAAAGTATCTTATAGCATGAAGAATCTCCCCTGAATATATTTGAATGTAAAAGACATATGTTTGCATAATTAAACATTCATGATTATGTAGACATTTCACATTATCAATTAATATTTATCAAATCATAATTATGCATATGATTATTAATAATTTAAGCACTCATATTATTTCATCTTAATACATGTTTTATTATCATCAAAATTATATTTAATTATCCTGACAAATTCCCCCTTTTTGATGACAACAAAACTTTGAAGACTTGTGATTAAAATTGTAATCTCCTCTTAATCTCCCCCTGAATAGTTGACTTATATAATCCTATGGGGTTTGACCCTTTTTATCACTCTTCCTCTTTTTACCATGCACAAGTCTCTCATATTTCTCTCCCCCTTTTTGTCAGAATAAAATACGTTTAGTAAATCCTTCTTATCCTCATTTGTTTATTCTCCTTCCCCTAACTTGTATAATTAATTTTCTTTCTCCTATTCTTAATTTTGTTCCTCCCCTTGTCTTTCACATTTATCATATAGCTCTCTTTCTCTCTTTATTTCAAACCTATTTTTGGTTCCTTGAGAATATTTGGTTTGGTCCTAGGTAGGGTTTGACATTCTTAAGACAAATTCATCTATGTTGTCTAATTTTAGTTTCTCCCCCTTAATCTCATATAAAGCATAGGATAATCATTTCATGGGAAGATTTTGTATTAATGTAAAGAGCTGATTCATATTAATGATAATATTCAAGCATTAAATAATGGCAATATGAAAACATCGTTTGAGCATAATAAGTTTTTATCATTATAAGAAGCAGATTTATATGAAGGGCAACATTCAAACAATTGATAATTTAGTAACTAAGCAACTTTTAAGCATGTATCAATTTATGTATTATTCATCAAAATCATGATTATTTTCATACTAGAACTCCAAATTAATATTCAAAAATGATTTCATGTAATATGGTGATAATGCATAGTTTTAGCTTGATGGTTTTAATGTTGGGTCCTTATTTTTAATGTGCATCTTCTTGTCTTTTGCTTCAACAACTAACTATCATTATTATTAAGAGAGATGGTTAGGAGTATTAATGGAAATGTTGTTGGTCCCCAACTAAATGGTAGCTCAAGAGGGGAGTTGAATTGAGCATCTAAAAATTTTGGCCAATAAATGTATATATGCTTTAAAATGAAAAAGATAATAACATACAACACATACACAGTATTTTTATAGTGGTTCAACCCTTCCTAGGTTACAACTCCACTTCTCTAAGTCATTCATCTTTACTGAATGCAGGTTCCATTATAACACTTGTTGGTTTTACAAACTCACCAACAACTTACTAGTTTTCCAAGTTCATAAAAAACTCTTACATGTTGGTTTTCAAGCTTACCAACTAACTTACTAGTTTTTCAAACCTAATCAAAAAATTTTACAAATAGTTGGTTTTACAAAGCTTACCAACTAACTCTTGGTTTTTCAAAATGAATGTACAATAATAATGCCTCTTATTTAGGCTAATATGTACGAAAGCTAAAGCTTAATTGAAAGAACAAAGTAAGCAATGAGATCAGATTCAAACTCCTTTTGAAGTTGATGTAGATCTGATGTTGAGGATTTTGAATGCTTTGGCAATGACGTAGTAGCTGGAGTTGAATGATGAAAAGTTTTGAATGCTCTTCTCTCAATCAACAAAATGATTTTCAGTATAATATCTCTGTTATTTTTGATGTCGTCTTAATCCTCTTTATATAAGATTTGAAATTTTAGCTAGTGCAATTTTTCGCACCATTTTCAAACTAGTTAGGTAGGTTTGGTGACGACTTTTGTAACTGGTCGAAGTTCAAAAATTCTAAGTGCATCCTTAGAACTTCTATGCTTCGATTTATACTTCATCAGAATTTCCGAAGTGGTTCTGTTAAACTTCTGTGGTTAGTAAATTTTTGGCAGTATCCTCTTCAGAATTTCTATCCATTGTCTTATTCTTCAACTGTCATCTTTGAGTCTTCTCAAGAATTTCTGAGCATCTTTTGGTTCACATATGAAGCTTAGTCTTTACTTCCATATATCTTCATTTAATCATGTTGAATTCAACATATCTCTGATATTTCTTCTAACTTAATTCTACATGATTTTTGCATTGCTTTTGTGTACTAAGACAGGTTCTGCATTACTTCTATGTAATGTTGTTTTACTTCTGCATTACTTTTGTTACTCCAAAAATTCTTCTGATATGGTTCCGATCACTTGACTTATCTTCTAGGTTGCTTCTATATGATCGAAGTTCCTTCTATCTTAGTTCCGTGTGATCAAACATTTTTTATATTGCTTCTAAGTAATACCAAGAGATTCTATGATGCTTATGCAACGTGATTGAATTCTTTATTATTTGTGAGCAACATTATGACGCTTTTGCATTACTTCTGCTTTGCTTATGTGTAATAGGATAGTCCTTCTGAATTGCCTTTGTTTAGTGTTGTATTATTTCTGACTTGCTTTTGTGCATCATTTTGTTTCTTCTTACTTGCTTCTGTGCATCTTTTGTTCTTCTTCTGATGTTTGATATTACTCTATTTTGATTCTGAAGAAGTTCTAAAATGCTTCTGGCCTGGTTTTGAGCATCTTCTGAGTGATTTTAAGTTACTCATTTTTATTTCTGAGATATTTCTATGTTACTTCTAATTGACTTCTGATTTCTTCTTAACTTTTGAATTTTTATGCCAAGTCTCTAAGTAAGTTTTGAAGTAACTTTTAAACATCTTTTTATTTGAGCATTCCTTTATTACTTTCCTTAATCTATTTTATTATTAATATTACAACACTAGGAAAGTAATTTATTAGTATCTTAATTCCTCACTAATTTGTTTGTTCATCATCAGAACTAATTTGTTTAATCTCATTCATCATCAAAATCAAGCTTAGTAAAGGGGTTAAATTTAAAATTCTCTTCCTTTTTTTGATGATAAAATATTTGAGTGATAAACCTTTCATAAAAAAAATTCAGAATATGAAATATATTCCTTAGTGGGGCTTCCCCTACATGGGTAAGCTCCCCCTGAATATATACTTAAAAAAATTTATTCTTTATTTTCTTTATTTTTCTTCTATTTCCCCCCCTTTTTGTCATAATAAAAAATGTAGTAAAAGGGAATAGGTAAGAGATTACATTATTATGATCAAATTTTGTACATCAGAATGACATTTCATAGTTTATACAGCAAAGTATATTTGAACAAGAAGATACATCATCGTTTAAGATACAGCAGTATAAGCAAATGAAAATGAAGTAACATTACAAATGTAATGACTGTAGTTAGGAAATAGTAATTAAAAACAAGTAAGAAATGAATATGTAATTGTAACACAATTAGCGGGTTGGCTTGGGCTTTCTCTTATAGGTCTTAGAGAAGGAATTTCTGTGAGGGGGAAGTGGAGGCTTGGGTTGAGATTATGATGAGGTAGAAGAGGGCTTGGGCAGTTTGGGAGATGACTTAGATCTTTTTGGTGGACGTGTAATGAAAAATGGGTCCTTTGGGATTGCTAATGGAGGTTCATGAGTATATGCTATGGGTCCAAAGTTTGACACAAAGATGAAGTATGCGCTCTCAAAATTCTGGGTCTACCAACTCAGGAAAGATTGCAAGAAGCCCTTTCAATATATTTTCTGTATTTGCATTCATCCTAGCCGTATACTTTTGGGAGTAAATGGTTATTCTGGAGAGAGGAGCCTTTCTCTGTTCCTTTAAAGGTGGAATACTTGGCTTCCTCTTGGGTTTGGAAGAGGATGGCTAAGATGAGGATGTAGAAGATGATGGTTTTGGTGGTGGTTTTGGTTTTGGGATTGTAGGAGGCTTTCTAGGGGTTTTGGTTTTTTTACAAGTGCTGGTTGAGAATATGTTGTCATAAGTCTCTGTTGGATGGGTGTATCATTCAGTTGAGGATATGGAAGAGGAAGATTATTAGAAATTGCCTGAAGATTGACATTATCTAATATTTGAACTCTTCCTCAGTCATGTAAATATCGTTGAGAGGTCTTGATGGAGATGGAAAGGTGGTTCTGAGTTTCTTTGAAGTTGGGAGTGAGTGAAGAAGTTTCTCAAAATAACTTTCAAGGATTAACTCTTTATCAAAAATTTTAAATTTTGTGGTCCTTTGGAGTCAATGGAGGGTTAGGAAGAAGTTGAATCGTATGGAGAATGTTAGGATCCTTAAGTTCTGAGAATAGAAGTTCTTGAGGAGATAGAATGATGGACTGAGAGAAAAACATCCTAGCAATAGAATGATGGATTGAGAGAAAAACATCCTAGCAACTTTAGAATTGATTTTTGATTTGCTCTCAAACTCAAAAAATGTCATCCTAATTGGATTCGCAACACAAAGAAGAATATTAGGATTATCATGGAATATCTTTGGAGGAGAAGGTGGTGGGCTTTATGGTGGAGTTTGTGGAAGAGTAGGTCTTCTCCCCTCTCAATGAATTGAAGGTGTGTTCCATTGTGGAGGAATCTCTTCAATCCATTCAACAATTACTTCTCCTGATCTAACAAGATCCATCCAATTCTAGTCCAAAAAGATGGCTGGTCCTAGGGGAAGAAAATGAATTCTATGAAGTGGAACTATGAAGTAATTTCCATGTCTGACAATGGCTGTATGAGGATTGGAAAGGTAATCCTCAGGCAGGTTTGGAAAGACTTCAGTGGTGGGAACAAATGGGGATGAAACTAATGGTGGTTATGATGAAGGAGAATCTTTTGTTGGAGGAAGGGAACAAGTGATGTCAGTAAGTTGACTTATAGGTTGAGCAACCTCTAGAATTGTAGGAGATGGAGAATGTGAGGTAGAAGACATCACTATGATGGGAGAGTTGGTTCTAATTGAAGAGAAGTAATGTAGAGGTGAGGAGAAATGAGTTGGAGGTGGAGAGAAATGAGGATGAGAAGTTTGACTTTTGAATGACTCTGCTAGAGCTTGTAGAGAGCCAAGTCGTTCATCAATCTTATCAGCTCTCAAGATCATGGATAACATTACAATGTTAAGCCTATGATCCATTCTATTCATTTGAAAGGCTAGAGTAGACAAAAATTGTTCAATATGAGTTAGTCTATCTCATAGGTTATGTGGGATGGTTTGTGGAGTGGGAATCGAAGTGGTTGGTGTGGTTGGTTGATGAGTAGGTCTTATAGGGGATGGGGATCTGATGGGTGTGAAAGAGGGGGTGGTTGTTGCTGCTGCTACTGATTCATGTCCTTCTCTCAAAATATTTTCTAATTCTTCTATTTCTATCTCTCTTTCATTCCTTTTTATGGCTTCTTCTCTTGTTACTTCTTCCACAGTATCTTGCCTATTTCTTCCTTCTTCTGTTGTTCTCTTCATTTGCTCTTCTTTTCTTGGCTTTTGGGAGATCCAGCCTTGTGGAGTCAGTTTGAAGCCAATTCTCTTCACTGTATCCTTATTTATTGCTTCTCTTGCCATGTATTCTTCTCCATCTTCCTTGGAGAGATTAATGTTTGTTGTCTTCATGATCTTGATCATAACCATCCCATAAGCTAAGTAATATTTGGTAGATATCTTCACAAAGTAAAGTTGATCAACCATTATTTTAACCAAATCCAAACTTTTCCTATGCTTCAATGCCCACAAGGTCTTGGCTTCTTTTTCAAAGATCTGATCAGTGCCTCCTATCTTGGGATATATGTTGTTGTAAATCAACATATGAGCTAGATTAAGATCTAAGTTCAGATGGTTGCATTCTCTTTAATTTCCACTTCAGCCAAATATGAGAATAGCCTTGTTTTGTCTAATGGCCAATCAACCTCTTCCTATTCTACCTCAGGAATATTGAATGTATTTCTTATATTCTCTGAACATAGATCAATATCAGTCTTTTTTTAGCATGACTTCCTAGTGTTGTAATTGAAATTGGCAGTAAGGACTTGAATCATTCTAGTATAAGATTTGTCCTTATAACCCATAAAACTTTCCCATCCTTGGAACTTAATCTAGTTTGTTACTTCAAGATTTAGGTCATTTTCTCCAAATGGCTTAAAATCAAACACTCTTCCCTTCACTATTTTTCTTCCTTCGAAATATTTACTAAACTTATTATAAGCAAAAGAGTTGCTATTAAAAATTACCTTAAGAATGTAATCTTCTATTCTTCTCCTTTTTCTTGGTGTTTCTTCTTCTGTCATCTCTCTTCTTTATTCTTTAATATCTGAAGATGACATTTCTGCTCGCTTGTTAACCCTCTTCGCTCTCGCCATTTGTAGCAGTTGCTAGAATTTTTGACTTAGGGTTTTGAAGTAGAGGATTTTCAGAGATTATGGTAGTGGAAAATCTTTGGAATGAATTGAAATGTGAGAAGTTTGATGGAGGGAAAAAGTAGATAATGGAGGATTTTGAATCGCCTTTCTAAAAGATGAGCTCAAAGTTATGAGAAAATGATGCAGTGTTTTTGAGCTTAGGGTTTTTGTATGGAACGAAGCTTCTATTGTAGTGTAACAGAAGTTCTATGCAATGTAGAAATCACATAGATCTTCTGAGTAAATGTCTTCAAAAATTCTAAGGGGTTTACACAGAGGTGATTCTCAGGAAGCAGAAGTTCTGTATGGAGTAGAAGTTCAATATAACTTCTGTGTTAATGATCTTAGAACTTCTGTGGGATTTCTAATGAACACTGAGTGTTTTGACAGAATTTCTATTCCGCTTCTAAAGCACTTTAGGATAGGTTCAAAGATTCTATACTACTTCTAACATACTTCTGAGTGATGTAACAAAATTTTTGATATATTTCTGACATACTTCTTGATCAATTTATTTAATTTTTATGAATGTTTTTAGGCATTTAAACATTAGGATTAAATATGTATTTTATGCGCATGTATCTATTACACTAAGTTCTCTTCTAATTTTATATAATCTATCTTCTGGAAGAGGTTTTGTAAAAATATCTGCTAGTTGATTTTTGATTGATACATATTCTAAGCAGATGTCATGATTTTGCACATGGTCTTTAATGAAGTGATCTCTGACCTCTATATGCTTAGTTCTTGAATGTAGTACTAGATTCTTAGTCAGATTTATTGCACTAGTATTGTCACATCTAATAGGTGTATCAACATATTTTAATCCATAATCATTCAATTATTGTTTCATCCATAAAATATGTGCATAATAACTACCTACAACTAGATATTCAACTTCAACAGTTGATAAAGCTACAACAGTTTGTTTCTTTGAAAACCATGATATGATCATGCTTCCGAGAAACTAAAATGTTCCAGAGTTACTTTTTCTGTCTACTTTATATCTAGCAAAATCTGAGTCAAAGTACCATATTAATTCAAAGTTTGAACCTTTTGGATACTATAGCCCAAGATTTAAAGTATCTAAAAGGAATCTAAATATTCTTTTAATAGCAATTATATGTGATTCTTTAGGATTAGACTAAAATCATGCACACATGTATATACTAAACATAATATCTAGTCTACTTGCAATTAAATATAAAAGAGATCCTATCATGCTTCTATATAATTTTTGACCGATTGATTCACCTTTTTCATCCTTATCCATTTTGATGGTTGTGCTCATTGGTGTGGCTAATGACTTTCCTTCTTTCAAATTAAATTTTCTTGAGTAATTCTTTGGCGTATTTTGCTTAATGGATAAAAATTCCTTCATTTGTTTTACTTGAAGTTCCAAAAAGGAGTTCATCTCACCCATTAAACTCATCTCAAATTCTACCTACATTACTTAAGAAAAGTCTTGACATAATTTATCATTAGTTGCACCAAATATAATATCATCCATATAAATTTGAACAATTAGAACATTATTTTTGTCATGCTTGGTAAAGATTATGGTGTCTACTTTATCTCTTATAAATCATTTTTTATTAAAAATTTACTTAATATTTCATATCATGCTCTAGGAGCTTGTTTTAATCCATAGAGAGCCTTCTTGAGTTTAAAGACATGGTTTGAATCATAAGGATCTTCAAACCCAAGAGGTTGTTCTACATAAACTTCTTCATTTATAAAGCCATTTAGAAATGCACTTTTAATAGCCATTTAATAAAGTTTTAAATTCATGAAAGATGCAAATGCCAATAACATTCTAATAGTTTCAATTCTGGCAATAGGAGCACATGATTTTTCAAAGTCTATTGCTTCCTTTTGATAGTATCCTTTTATTACAAGTCTTGCTTTATTTCTTATCACTATACAAAATTCATCCAATTTGTTCCTAAAAACCCATTTGCTTCTTATAACAGATTAATGGTTGGGTCTTGGAACAAGTGTCCATACATTGTTACGTTTAAACTAATCTGATTCTTCTTGCATGGTTATGATCTAGTTTTCATCGTCTAAGGCTTGATCTATGCAAGTTGGTTGTAATTGGGAAATAAAAGCAAAGTTATCACATATTTGATGATATGAAGATCTAGTTCTTACCTTATCATAAATATCACCAATTACTTGGTTTTCAGGATGATCATGCATGAATTTCCAATCTTTTGGAAGAGTATTGTTGCCTTCATTATTTGCTTGGATGGTCTATCATTTGGTTCTTCTTCATCTTTGTGTGTTTTCGTTTGTGAAGAATCTTTGTCTTCATCTTGTATTTTTATTTTCTCCATAAAGGTTTTAAGTTGTCCTATCTCATCATCAAAATTGCTCATGTTTCTAGAGGGGTTGTACTTTCATCAAATTTTACATGAATGGATTCCTCCTTAGTTTATTTTTCAGATTGTAGACTCTAAATGCCTTGCTAATAATGGAATAACCAAGGAAAATGCCTTCATCAGATTTGCTATCAAATTTTCCATAGTTTTCCTTTCCATTATTTAGAATAAAACATTTACAACAAAATGTATGGAAATGAGAAATGTTTGGTTTTATGCCATAATATAATTCATATAGATTTTTGTTGAGTATAGATCTGGTATAAATTCTGTTTATAATGTAGCATGAAGTATTCATTGCTTCAACCCAAAAGTATTGAGGTAAGTCATATTCACTCAACATTATCCTTGCCATCTTTTGCAAAGATCTATTTTTCCTTTTAGCTACTTCATTTTGCTGAGGTATTCTTGGTGTAGAAAAGGTGTGTAAAATTCCATTGCTTTCATGAAAAGCAGTGAATTTCTGGTTTTCAAATTCTCTACCATGATCACTTCTTATGGCTATTATATGAGAATTTTGTTCATTCTATATGCGTTGGGTAAATGTTTCAAAGAATAAAAAAGTCTCATCTTTAAAAGCAAGAAACATTATCCAGGTGAATCTAGAATAGTCATCCACAATAACATATGCATAATGTTTCCCTCCAAGACTTCTAGTTCTTGTTGGTCTAATAAGATCCATGTGTATCAATTGAAGTAGTTTAGTTGTGTACACTTCTTTCTTTGATTTGAATGATTGTCTAACTTGTTTTCCTTTTAAGCAAGCATCGCACAATTCATTTTGGTCAAATTTCAGTTTGGGTAAACCAACTATACGATTTTTGTTGTATAGTTTTTCAATCAGGAATTTGTTGGCATGTCCCAGTCTTCTATGCCACAACAAGGACTCTTTAGTTTTTGCAATAAGACATTTTACTTGGATATCCTTAAATCTACTAAATACACATTTTCACATCTTTTACGAAGTACTACAACTGAATTTGAACTATCTATTACAGAATATATATGAGAGTCAAATACAACCTTATATCCATTATTACAAAATTGACTAACACTTAATAGATTGTGTTTTAATCTTTCTACTAGTAAAATATTTGAAATAATAATAGAGAGAGTTTGGTTGATCCTACCAATCCCAACACTCTACCTTTTCCATTATCTCCAAAGGTAACTAACTGTTCCTCCATTTTTAGCTTTTAATTCTGTGAACAGTTCCTTCTCTTCTGTCATGTGTGTCTTGAGCAACCACTATCAATATACCATTTGCTATTTCTTATGGCTCTCAAGCACACTTGTAACAATAAAATCAAGCTATAATTTTTGGTACCCATTTAGAAATGGGTCTAGATGGGTTAGTAGCAAAATATTTTGATACCCATTACTTTTTAGATGCTACTATATAATTATCTATTAATATTGATGTCTTCATTATGTTAGCAATAGTTTTTGGTACCCAAATCTGATTTTGTTTAGGTTCTATTCTTCTTTCAAGATTGCTAATTTTCTTTCTATAATTTTCTCTACTTTTCTTTATCTTTAGTTTAAATAATGTAGAAGTTAATATTTTTCTAAGAGCATGAATTTTAGCTTTTGTTTGCTCAAGTTCTATGTTAATGTTAGTTTTGAGTTGAGCATTTTCTTATTTTATCTTAGAACATTCATAGATCATCTTTTCTAATTCTCTAATAGTTTCTTTATGTTTAGCTTTTAAAGTTTTTGAGGTGTAACATTTTATGTTCAGACTTTTAAAATAGCCTTTTGTGAGAATAGTTGTTCTTCAGAAGTGAAAAAATGTATTATTTTACAAACGTATTCAGAGTACATTTTATTCTTTTGGCTTATTCTCTAGGGCATTTCCCAATTTTAAAAGCTAGAAATTATACTCAAACATATTATAAATGGTGAATTAATGTAGGTAAGCTAAGAAAATCACAAATTTCAAAAGTACAAATTGACGAGCTTAGAGTTTTGAAGTAGGTAATTTTTGAAATGATTAGAATGTAATGCATATCAGAGTGCTAAAGTTATTACTTCAAAATTCTAAAATAGGCTAAAATTGGAAAAATTGTATCTTAAGCTTTTCAAAAGTTTAAAGTTTTATGTTCAGACTTCTAAAATAATCTATTGCTAAGAATTGTCATTCTTCAGAAATTCAAAAACCGTTTTAAAAGTTTTGAAGTTGGCAAAAAAATCAGATTTCTAAAATTTGAGGATTCATAAAAAATATATTATTTTATGAACATATTCAGAGTGCATTTGATTCCTCTAGCTGATTCTCTAGCCCTTTTCCTGGTTTTAAAAGCAAGAATTTTTACTGAAACATATTGTAAATGGTGAATTAATGTAGGTAAGCTTAGAAAATCTTGAATTTTGAAAAGTTTTAAGTTATGACCCCAGAGTTCTAAAGTATGAATTGTTTGAAATTATTTGAATGTAACGCGTATCAGAGTGCTGAAGTTATTACTTCAAAATTCCTAAATAGGCTAAATTTGGAAAAATTGCATCCTGTGTGTTTCTAAGGTCAAAAGTTTTATGTTTAGACTTTTGAAATTGTCTTTTGATGAGATTTGTCCTTCTCTAGAAGTATGAAAACCATTTTAAAAGTTCCAAAGTTGGCCAAAAAAAAATCAGTTTCTAAAATTTGAGGATTCAGAAAAGATCATTAGTTTACAAACATATTCAGAGTAGCCTCTAAATGATTTTCTTCGCCTTTTCCTATTTTTAAATGAAAGAAATTATACCCAAACATATTGTAAATGGTCAATTAAAGTTTGAAATGATTGGAATGCAACCTATATACAAGTGCGGAAGTTATTACATCAAAATTGATAAATAAGCTAAATTTGAAAAATATCATACTATGCATTTCTGAGGTGTAAAGTTTTATATTTAGACTTCTGAAATTGCCTTTTGTTGAGAATTGTCATTTGTCACAAATTTGAAAACCATTTTAAAAGTTCTGAAGTTGGTAAAAAAAATAGATTCTTGAAATTTGAGTATTTGAGTATTCAGAAAAAATGTATTATTTTACAAACGTAATTCAAGGTTCCTAAGTTGGCAAAAAAAATTCAGATTTCTCAAACTAATGTATTGAAAAAAATGTATTATATAATACAAACATATTCAGAGTGTATTTCAATACTCTAAATGATTCTCTTGGCCTTTTTCTAGTTTTAAAAGAAAAAATTATACCCAAACATATTGTAAATGGTGAATTAAATTATGTGAACTAATAAATTCTCGAATTTCAGAAGTCTGAAGTTATGACCTCAAGAGTTTTGATGTAGAAAATGTTTAAAATGATTGGAATATAATGCGTATTTGAGTGCTGAAGTTATTACTTCAAAATTCATAAATAGGCTAAATTTTTGAAGTATCATACTACATGTTTCTGAGGTGTAAAGTTTCATGTTCAAACTTTTGAAATAGCCTTTTGTTGAGAATAGACATTCTTTAGAAGTCCAAACATTGTTTCTTAAGTTGACTAAAAAAAATAAGATTTCTAAAACTACCAGTTATTTTACAAACATATTAAGAGTGCATTTCATTTCCCTGGCTGATTCTCATGGCCTTTTCCCAGTTTAAAAATAAGAATTTCTACTCAAACATATTGTAAATGGTGAATTTTGTAGGTAAGCTAAAAAAATCTTGAATTTTAGAAGTCTTAAGTTACAACCTCAAAACAAATGATCCAAATGTAATGCGTTTAAGAGTGCTGAAGTTATTAATTCAAAATTCTTAAATATGCTAAATTTAAAAAAAAAATGCATTCTACGAGCTTGAAAGGTTAAATGTTTTATGTTTAGACTTCTAAAATAGTCTTTTATTAAGAATTTTCCTTCTTCGGAAGGATGAAAACAATTTTAAAAGTTCTGAAGTTGGCAAAAAAAATCAAAATTTTGAAACTTTGAGTATTCAGAAAAAATGTATTCTTTTACAAACGTATTTGATGGTTCAAATTATAATACCTTACAAGTGCACGAGTGTATAGTAGTATAGTGTGCATGAGCAATGGTCAATCCAATAGAGAATGATCAACTGATTTAATTAAATTGAGATACTAACTAAAACTAACATTGAAAAGATGGTTTGTTGGTTTGAACTAATAAGAATAATAAACTAAGAAAATAATAAGAAATCTATGGCTATAGAATGATATAGGATAGATTGCAAGTGGCAAAGGTCTAGGGTTAAGATTTCACCACTTAATGACTCCTATTGTTATTTGAATATTAGATTCAATGCTTGCCTAGGTTTGTTTTTCTATGATATGATTATTACCATTTGGTATGTGGGTTTAAATCAAGCAGTTTCACTCATTCCAATTACTGATGGTGTGTAGCTGAATTAAGGTAAAAACCCATTATAAGCAAGAACTATGAACCAAGTAGAATGGTTTTACATTAGGTGTGCGCCTTAACCTTCTACTTTTCTTATTCAAGGAAGCTCATAGTTGTGCACCTTAACCATGCATAGACAATCAATGAGATTTATGAAACCGGTGATCAAGCAATCACACAAATCAAAGATTGAAATAAAACTCATGAATAAAAACATAGACTTGCATTAAATAACCAATAATCTAAATAACAAGGTTCATAAAAAAGGGCTATATCTTCACCCTAGGAAGAAGGAATTAGTTCATGAAGAAAATAAAATAAACTCCCTTCATGATGATCATCATACTATAATTAGCCTTCTTAAATTGCCTTCGCTCTTCTTAAATCCTCCTTCATTGCTCCACAAAATCTCCTGAGAGTAGCCTCCAAGAAACCCTAGAAACTCCTCTCCAAAAGCACCCTAGGAATTCTCAAAAGGATCAAAATAGGGCTAAAAAATGTAGTAATTCCGCAACATTAAAAAATATCAAATCTGTGGTTTGATCAACTATTGGCATTGGCGGCGCCACCACGCTGTCCACTTTTATTCCTTTGCATCTTCAGCTTTGCTCCTTTGCTGCTGTGTTTGCCTTCCTTTATTGCTTTGCTACTTCGTATTTGCTTGCTTTCTCTCCTTTTCTTCACTCTTCCACTAACCTAAACACACAACAAAATCATGTGAAATGGACATAAAACTAACCAAAGATTGTATGAAATTAAGCTTGAAAATACAAAATGTAAGTAAATAAATTCACTCATCAGTATTTAGAGTGCATTTCATTCCTCTAGATGATTCTCTTGGCCTTTTTTTGGTTTTGAAAGAAAAAATTTGTACCCAAACATATTGTAAATGGTGAATTATGTAAGCTAAAAAATTCTCATATTTCAAAAGTCTAAAGTTACGACCTCAAGTGTTCTAAAGTAGGCAATGTTTGAAATGATTGGAATGTAACGCATATATGAGTGTTGAAGGTATTATTTCAAAATTCATAAAAAGGCTAAATTTGGCAAATATCATGCTACACGTTTCTAAGGTGTAAAGTTTTATGTTCAGAATTCTGAAATAGCCGTTTGTTGAGAATAACCATTCTTCAGAAGTCTAAAAATTGTTTTCAAAATTCTTAAGTTGGCCTAAAAAAATAGATTTCTTAAACTACAAGGATTAGTAAAAAATGTATAATTTTACAAATGTATTCAGAATGTATTTCATTCCTCTAGATGATTCTCTTGGCCTTTTCCTAGCTTTAGAAGAAAGAAATTATGCTCAAACATATTGTAAATGGTGAATTAAAGTATCAAAGCTAAAAAATTCTTGAATTTCAGAAGTCTGAAATTACAACCTTAAGAGTTTGGAAGTAAGCAATGTTTGAAATGATTGGAATGTAACGCTTAGACAAGTATTGAAGTTATTACATCGAAATTCATAAATAGGCTAAATTTGGAAAATATCATACTGAATGTTTCTGAGGAGTAAAGTTTTATGTTCAAACTTCTGAAATAGCCTTTTGCTGAGAATCGTCATTTTTTAGAAGTCAGAAACAATTTTAAAAATTCTTAAGTTGGCTAAAAAATCAGATTTATGAAACTATGAGTATTAGTAAACAATGTATTATTTTACAAACATATTAAAAGTGCTTTTCATTCCTCTAAATGATTCTTTTGTCCTTTGCTTTGTTTTAAAAGAAAGAAATTGTACCCAAACATATTGTAAAGGTGAATTAAAGTAGGTAAGCTAAGAAATTCTCAAATTTCAGAAGTATAGAATTACGACCTTAGAGTTCTTATGTAGGCAATATTTGAAAAGATTATAATGTAAAGCATATATGAGTGCTAAAGTTATCACTTCAAAATAGATAAATAGGCTAAATTTGGAAAATATCTTACTATGCATTTTTGAGTTGTAAACTTTTACGTTCAGAATTTTGAAATAGCCTTTTGTTGAAAATAATTGTTCTTCAGAAGGCCAAAAATCATTTAAAAATTTCTTATGTTGGCTAAAAAAAATTAGATTTCTGAAACTATAAGCCTTCAGAAAAAATTTATTACTTTACAAACATATTCGGATCACATTTAATTCCTCTAACTTATTTTCTGGGCTATTTCCTAGTTTTAAAAGAAAGAAATTGTACCCAAACATACTGTCAATAGTGAATTAAAGTATGTAATGCATATAACTGTGCTGAAGTTATTAATTCAAGATTTATAAATAGACTTAATTTGCAATTTATCATACTACGTGTTTCTGAGTCATAAGGTTTTATGTTTAGTCTTCTGAGATAGTCTTTTGTGGAGAATAGTCATTCTTCAAAATTGAAAAATCATTTTAAATTTTCTTAAATTGGCTAAAAAAATCAAATTTCTGAAACTATGAGGATTTTAAAAAAATGTGTTATTTTACAAACATATTTAGAGTGCATTTCATTCCTCTAGCTTATTCTCTAGGCCATTTCCCTGTTTTAAAAGCAAGAATTTCTACTTGAACATATTGTAAATGGCAAATTAATGCAGGTAAGCATAGAAAATCTTGAATTTCAGAAGTCTTAAGTTACGACCCCAGACTTCTAAAGTAGGAAATTTTTGGAACGATTAGAATGTAAAATGTATCAGAATGTTGAAGTTATTACTTCAAAATTATAAAATTGCTAAATTTGGAAACAATTGCATACTGAGTGCTTCAAAGGTCTAAAGTTTAATGTTCAAACTTCTAAAATAGTCTGTTGTAGAGAATTGTCATTCTTTAGAAATTCAAAAGCCATTTTAAAAGTTTTAAAGTTGGCAACAAAAAAGATTTTTGAAATTTAGGGATTTATAAAAAATATATTATTTTAAAAACATATTCAGAGTGCATTTCATTCCTCTGGGTGATTTCTTGCCCTTTTCTAGGTTTTAAAAGCATCAATTTCTATTGGAACATATTATAAATGGTGAATTAATGTAGGTAAGCTTAGTAAATCTTGAATTTTAGAAGTCTTTAGTGGGTACCAAGAGTTCTGAACTAGGACTTGTTTGAAATAATTGGAAAGTAACGTGTATCAGTGTATTGACATTATTACTTCAGAAGTCCTAAATAGGCTAAATTTTAGAAAAAATTGCATCCTGTGCATTTCAAAGGTCAAAATTTTTATGTTTAGACTATTGAAATAATCATTTGCTAAGAATTGTCCTTCTTCAAAAGTATGAAAACCATTTTAAAAGTTCAGAAGTTGGCAAAAAAAAATCAAATTTCTGACACTTTGAGTATTAAGAAAAAATGTATTATTTTATGAATGTATACAAAGTGGATTTCATTCCTCTAGATGATTCTTTTGGCCTTTTCTTTATTTTAAAACAAAGAAATTATACCCAAACATAATGTAAATGATGAAAGAAAGTAGCTAAGCAAAGAAATTCTCAAATTTTAGAAGGATCAGTTTCAACTTCAGTGTTCTAATGTAGGCAATGTTTGTAAAGAATATAATGTAAATCATATACAAGTGCTGAAGTTATTACTTCAAAATAGATAAATAGGCTAAACTAGAAAAATATATACTACGTGTTTCTAACTTATAAAGTTTTATGTTTAGACTTCTGAAATAGACTTTTACTGAGAAAAGTTGTTCTTCAGAAGTCAAAAAATCATTTAAAAATTTATTATGTTGGCCAAAAAAATTACTTTTATGAAACGACAAGCCTTCAGAAAAAAATATGTATTATTTTGCAACTGTATTCAGATCTCATTTAATTCCTCTAAATTATTCACAAGGCCATTTCCTAGTTGCAAAAGAAAGAAATTGTACCCAAACATGCTGAAATGGTAAATTAAAGTATGCAATACGTATGAGTGTGCTAAAGTTATTACTTCAAGATTTATAAATAGGCTTAATTTGGAAAATATCATACTAAGCATTTCTGAGTTATAAAGTTTGATGTTCAGATTTTTGAAAAAGTCTTTTGTGGATAGTAGTCATTCTTCAGAAGTAGAAAAATTGTTACAAAATTTCTTAAGTTGGACAAAAAAATCAGATTTCTGAAACTATGGGGATTTAAAATAAATGTTTTATTTTACAAACATATTTAGAGGGCATTTAATTCCTCTAGCTTATTCTCTAGGCCATTTTCAAGTTTCAAAAGTAGTAATTTCTACTTGAACATATTGTAAACGGTGAATTAATGCAGGTAAGCATAGAAAATCATGAATTTCAGCAGTGACCCAGAGTTCTGAAGTAGGAATTGCTTGAAATTTTTTGGAATGTAATGCATATTAGAGTATTGAAGTTATTACTTCAAAATTATAAAAGAGGCTAAATTTGAAAAAATTGCATACTGAGCGTATCAAAGGTCTAAAGCTTTATGTTCAGACTTCTGAAATTGTCTATTGCAGAGAATTGTCTTCTTCAGAAATTTGAAAACCATTTTAAATGTTCTAAAGTTGGCAAAAAAAAAGATTTCTAAAATTTGAGGATTTAGAGAAAATGTATTATTTTACAAATATATTCAGAGTGCATTTCATTCCTTTTACCGATTCTCTCGCCCTACTCCTAGTTTTAAAAGCAAGAATTTCTACTGGAACATAGTGTAAATGGTGAATTAATGCAGGTAAACTTAGAAAATCTTGAAGTTTGAAGTCTTAAGTTACAACCCCAGAGTTCTAAAGTAGGAATTGTTTGAAATGATTAGAATGTAACGCATATCAAAGTGCTTAAGTTATTACTTCAGAATTCTTAAATACGCTAAATTTGGAAAAATTGCATCCTACGCATTTTAGAGGTCAAAAGTTTTATGTTCAGACTTCTGAAATAGTCTTTTGTTGAGAATTGTACTTCTTCAAAAGTATTAAAACCATTTTAAAAGTTTTGAAGTTGGAAAAAAAAACCTTATTTCTGACACTTTGAGTATTCAGAAAAAATGTATTATTTTACAAACATATTCAGAGTGCATTTCATTCCTCTAGATTATTCTCTTGGCCTTTTCCTTGTTTTAAAAGAAAAATATTGTACCCAAACATATGCTAAATGGTGAATTTGAATTATGTGAGCTAAGAAATTCTCCAATTTGAAAAGTTTGAAGTTACAACCTCAAGAGTTCTTAAGTAGGCAATGTTTGAAATGATTGGAATGTAACTTGTACATGAGTGTTAAAGTTATTACTTCAAAATTATAAAATATGCTAAATTTGAAAATTTTGCATACTGAGTGTTTCAGAAGTCTAAAGTTTCTGAAATAATTTATTGCAGGGAATTGTCGTTCTTCAGAAATTTGGAAACTGCTTTAAAAGTTCTAAAGTTGGCAAGAAAAAAAATAGATTTCTGAAATTTTAGGATTCAGAAAAAATTTATTATTTTACAAAAGTATTTAGAGAGCATTTCATTCCTTTGTCTGATTCTCTCGCCCTTTTCCTTGTTTTAAAGCAAAAATTTCCACTAGAACATATTGTAAATGGTGAATTAATTTAGGTAAGTATAGAAAATCTTGAATTTTAGAAGTCTTAAGTTATGACCCAAGAGTTCTAAAGTAGGAATTGTTTGAAATGATTGGAAAGTAACGCGTATCAGAGTTTTGAAGTTATTACTTCAAAATTCCTAAATAGGCTAAATTTGAAAAAATTGCATCTTGCGCGTTTCAAAGGTCAAAAGTTCTATGTTCGGACTTCTAAAATAGTCTTTTTGCTAAGAGTTGTCCTTCTTTAGAAGTATGAAAACCATTTTAAAAGTTTTGAAGTTGGCAAAAAGAAAAAACCAGATTTCTGACACTTTGAGTATTTAGAAAAAATGTATTATTTTATAAATGTATTTAGAGTGCATTTCATTCCTCTAGATGATTCTCTCAGCCTTTTCCTTGTTTTAAAAGAAAAATATTGTACCCAAACATATGGTATATTTGAATTATGTAAGCTAAGAAATTCTCCAATTTGAAAAGTTTGAAGTTACAACCTCAAGAGTTCTTAAGTAGGCAATGTTTGAAATTATTGGAATGTAACCCATATACGAGTGTTGAAGTTATTACTTCAAAATTATAAAATATGCTAAATTTGAAAAAATAGCATACCGAGTGTTTCAGAGGTCTAATGTTTTATGTTTAGACATCAGAAATAGTTTGTTGCAAAGAATTATCATTCTTTGGAAATTTGAAAACCGTTTTAAAAGTTCTAGAGTTGGTAAAAAAAAATAGATTTCTAAAATTTGAGGATTTAGAAAAAATTATTATTTTACAAACATATTTAGAGTGCATTTCATTCCTCTGGCTATTTCTCTCGCCCTTCTCTTGGTTTTAAAAGCAAAAATTTCTACTCGAACATATTGTAAATGGTGAATTAATCTAGGTAAGCATAGAAAATCTTGAATTTTAGAAGTCTTAAGTTATGACCCAAAAGTTCTAAAGTAGAAATTGTTTGAAATGATTAGAAAGTAATGCATATTAGAGTGCTAAAGTTATTACTTCAAAATTCTTAAATAGGTTAGATTTGGAAAAATTGCATCCTATTCATTTCAAAGGTCAAAAGTTTTATGTTCAGACTTCTGAAATAGTCTTTTGCTGAGAATTATCCTTCCTTAGAGATATGAAAACCATTTTAAAAGTTCTAAAGTCAGCAAAAAAATCAGAATTGTGAAACTTTGAGTATTTAGAAAAAATGTATTATTTTAGAAACCTATTCGGAGTGGATTTCATTCCTCTAGATGATTCTCTCGGCCTTTTCCTTGCTTTAAAAGTAAAAAATTGTACCCAAACATATTGTAAATGGTGAATTAAATTATGTAAGCTTAGAAATTCTCATATTTCAAAAGTTTGAAGTTATGACATCAAGAGTTCCGAAGTAGGCAACATTTGAAATGATTGGAATGTAACCCATATATGAGTGTAGAAGTTATTACTTTGAAATTCATAAATAGGCTAAATTTTGATAATATTATACTACGCATTTCTGAGGTGTAAAGCTTTATGTTTAGAATTTTGAAATAGCCTTTTGCTGAGAATAATCATTCCGCAGAAGTCAAAAAATTATTTTCAAAATTCTTAAGTTGGCCTAAAAAATCAAATTTCTAAAACTATGTGGATTAGTAAAAAATGCATTACTTTACAATCATATTCAAAGTGTATTTTATTCCTCTAGATGATTCTCTTGGCCTTTTCTTTTTTTAAAGAAAGAAATTGTACCCAAACATATTGTAAATGGTGAATTAATGTAGGTACGTTAAGAAATTCTCAAATTTCAAAAGGAAGAAGTTACGACCTTAGAGTTCTTATGTAGCCAATGTTTGAAAAGATTATAATAGCATATACGAGTGCTGAAGTTATTACTTCAAAATAGATAAATAGGCTAAATTTGGAAAATATCATACTACACATTTCTATGTTGTAAACTTTTACGTTCAGAATTCTAAAATAGCCTTTCGATAAGAAAAGTTATTCTTCATAAGTCAAAAAATCATTTAAAAAATTACTAACATTGGCAAAAAAAGATAGATTTCTAAAAATAAAAGCCTTTAGAAAAAACTGTATTATTTTACATACGAATTTAGATCTCATTTAATTCCTCTAACTTATTCTCTAGGCCACTTTCTAGTTTTAAAGAAATAAATTGTACCCAAACATATTGTAAATGATTAATTAAAGTATTTAATGTGTATAAGTGAATTGAATTTATTACTTCAAGATTTATTAGTAGGCTTCATTTGGAAAATATCATACTATGCGTTTCTGAGTTGTAAAGTTTTATATTTAGACTTCTGAAATAGTTTTTTTCGGAGAATAGTCGTTCTTTAGAAGTCGAAAAATAATTTCAAAATTTCTTATGTTGGCCAAAAAAACATCAAATTTTTGAAATAATGAAGATTTAAAAAAAATGTATTAAACGTATTTAGATTGCATTTCATTCCTCTAGATTATTCTTTAGGCCATCTTCCGATTTTAAAAGCAAGAATTTCTACTTGAACATATTATAAATGATAAATTAATGCAGGTAAGCTTAGAAAATCTTGCATTTTAGAGTTCTGAAGTAGGAATTGTTTGAAATAATTAGAATGTAACATGTATCAGAGTGCTAAAGTTATTACTTCAAAATTATAAAATATGCTAATTTTGGAAAAATTGCATACTGAGTGTTTCAGAGGTCTAAAGTTTTATGTTCTGACTTATGAAATAGTCTATTGCGGAGAATTGTCATTCTTCAAAAGTTTGAAAACCGTTTTAAAAGTTCTAAAGTTGGCAAGAAAAAAATACATTTCTTAAATTTGAAAATTCAAAAAAATGCATTATTTTACAAATGTATTCAGAGGGCATTTCATTCCTCTGGCTAATTTTCTCGCCCTATTTCTAGTTTTAAAAGCAAAAGTTTTATGTTAAGACTTCTAAAATAGTCTTTTACTAAGAATTGTCCTTCTTCAAAAGTATGAAAACCATTTTAAAAGTTTTGAAGTTGGCAAAAAAGTCATAATTCTGACACTTTGAGCATTCAGAAAAAATGTATTATTTTACAAACATTCAGAGTGGATTTTATTATTCTAGATCCTCTTAGCCTTTTCCTTGTTTTAAAAGACAAAAATTGTACCCAAACATATTTTAAATGGTGGATTAAATTATCTAAGCTAAGAAATTCTCAAATTTCAAAAGTTTGAAGTTATGACATCGAGAGTTCCGAAGAAGGCAACGTTTGAAATGATTGGAATGTAACCCGTGTATGAGTGTTGAACTTATTACTATGAAATTCATAAATAGGCTCAATTTTGAAAATATCATACTACACGTTTCTAAGGTGTAAAGTTTTATGTTCAGAATTTTGAAATAGCCTTTTGCTGAGAATAATCATTCTTCAAAATTCAAAAAATTATTTTCAAAATTCTTAAGTTGGCCTAAAAAATCAAATTTTTGAAACTATGTGGATTAGTAAAAAATGCATTATTTTACAAACATATTCAGGTGCATTTCATTACTCTAGATGATTCTCTTGGCCTTTTCCTAGTTTTAAAAGAAATAAATTGTACCTAAATATATTGTAAATGATGAATTAAAGTATCAAAGCTAACAAAATTCTTGAATTCCAGAAGTCTGAAGTTACAACCTCAAGAGTTCGAAAGTAGGCAATGTTTGAAATGATTGAAATGTACCACGTGTACAAGTGCTAAAGTTATTACTTCAAAATTCATAAATAGGCAAAATTTATAAAATATCATACTACGCATTTCTGAGGTATAAAGTTTTATGTTCAGATTTCTGAATTTGTCTTTTGTTTCAAATTGCCATTCTTTAGAAGTCGTACAATTGTTTTCAAATTTCTTAAGTTGGCAAAAAACTTAGATTTTTGAAACTATAGGGATTAGTAAAAAAATATATTATTTTACAAACATATTAAGAGTGCGTTTCATTTCTCTAGATGATTCTCTTAGGCTTTTCTTTTCTTTGCTTTAAAAGAAAGAAATTGTGCCCAAACATATTATAAATGGTGAATTAAAGTAGGTAAGCTAAGAAATTCTCAAATTTCGAAAGTATAAAGTTATAACCTCAGAGTTCTTATGTAGGTAAAGTTTGAAAAGATTGTAATGTAAAGTGTATACGAGTGATAAAGTTATTACTTCAAAATAGATAAATAGCCTAAACTTGGAAAATATAATACTACATGTTTCTGACTTAAAAAGTTTTATGCTTAGACTTCTGAAATAGTCCTTTGTGAAAAAAGGTCATTTTTCAAAAGTCAAAAAATCATTTAAAAATTTCTTATGTTGGCCAAAAAAATTAGATTTTTGAAACTACAAGACCTTAGAAAAAAATATATTATTTTACAAACATATTCAGATTTGATACAATTCCTCTAACTTATTCTCTAGGTCATTTCCTAGTTTTAAAAGAAAAAAATTGTACCCAAACATATTGTAAACGGTGAATTATAAAAGTATGTAATGCGTATAAATATGTTGAAGTTATTACTTCAAGATTGATAAATAGGCTTAATTTGGAAAATATCATATTATGCATTTCTAAATAGTGAAGTTTTATGTTCAGACTTCTAAAATAGTCTTTTGCAGAGAATAGTTGTTCTTCTGAAGTCAAAAAATTCTTTCAAAATTTCTTAAGTTGGCCAAAAAAAAAAAAAGATTTTTGAAACTATGAGGATATAAAAAAATGTATTATTTTACAAACGTATTTAGAGTGCATTTCATTCCTCTAGCTTATTCTCTAGGCCATTTCTCAGTTTTAAAAGCAAGAATTTCTACTTGAACATATTTTAAATGGTGAATTAATGTAAATAATCTTAGAAAATCTTATATTTCAAAAGTCTTAAGTTACGAACCGAGACTTCTAAAGTAGGAATTTTTTGAAATGATTGGAATGTAACATGTATCAAAGTGTTGAAGTTATTACTTCAAAATTATAAAATATGCTAAATTTTGAAAAATTGCATACTAAGTGTTTCAAAGGTCTAAAGTTTAATGTTCAGACTTTTGAAATAGTCTGTTGCAGAGAATTGTCGTTCTTCAGAAATTCAAAAACCATTTAAAATTTTCTAAAGTTGGCAGAAAAAAAAGATTTCTAAAATTTGGGGATTCAGAAAAATGTATTATTTTACAAACGTATTAAGAATGCATTTCATTCCTCTGGTGATTCTCTTACCCTTTTCCAGGTTTTAAAAGTAAAAATTTCTACTGGAACATATTATAAATGGTGAATTAATGTAGGTAAGCTTAGAAAATCTTGAATTTTATAAGTCTTAAGTTATGACCCAAGACTTCTGAAGTAGGAATTGTTTGAAATGATTAGAAAGTAATGCGTATCAAAGTGTTGAAGTTATTACTTCAGAAGTCCTAAACAGGCTAAATTTTGGAAAAAATGCATCCTGCATGTTTCAAAGGTCAAAAGTTTTATGTTCAGACTTCTTAAATAGTCATTTGCTAAGAATTGTCTTTTTCAGAAGTATGAAAACCATTTTAAAAGTTCTGAAGTTGGCAAAAAAATCAAATTTCTGACACTTTGAGTATTTAGAAAAAAATTATTATTTTATGAATGTATACAAAGTGGATTTTATTCCTCTAGATGATTCTTTTAGCCTTTTCTTTATTTTAAAAGAAAGAAATTATACCCAAACATATTGTAAATTATGAATTAAAGTAGGTAAGTAAAGAAATTCTCAAATTTTAGAAGGATGAAGTTATGAACTCAGAGTTATGAAGGCAAAGTTTGAAAAGATTATAATGTAAAGCATATACGAGTGTTGAAGTTATTACTTCAAAATAGATAAATAGGTCAAATTTGAAAAATATGATACTATGAGTTTCTGGCTAATAAAGTATTATGTTTAAACTTTTGAAATAGTCTTTTGCTAAGAAAAGTCATTCTTCAAAAGTCAAAAAATCATTTAAAATTTTCTTATGTTGGCTAAAAAAATTAGATTTCTAAAACTATGAGCTTTCAGAAAAATGTATTATTTTACAAACATATTCGGATCTCATTTAATTCCTCTAACTTATTCTCTAGGCTATTTCCTCATTTAAAAAGAAAGAAATTGTACCCAAACATATTATAAATGGTGAATTAAAATAGGTAAGTTATGAAATTCTCAAATTTCAAAAGTATGAAGTTACAACCTTAGAGTTCTTATGTAGGCAATATGTGAAAAGATTAAAATGTAAAGCATATATGAGTGCTGAAGTTATTACTTCAAAATAGATAAATCGATTAAATTTGAAAAATATCTTACTACATATTTCTAAGTTGTAAACTTTTATCTTCAGAATTCTGAAATAGCCTTTCGCTGAAGTAGAAAAATCATTTAAAAATTCTTATTTTGGCAAAAAAAAAAAATTACATTTCTGAAACTACAAGCCTTCAAAAAAAATATATTATTGACAAACGTATTCAGATCTCATTTAATTCCACTAACTGATTCTCTTGCCCATTTCCTAGTTTTAAAAGAAAGAAATTGCACCCAAACATATTGTAAATGGTGAACTAAAGTATGTAATGCGTATAAGTGTGCTGAAGTTATTACTTCAAGATTTATAAATAGGCTTAATTTGGAAAATATAATACTATGCATTTCTGAGTCATAAAGTTTCATGTTTGGACTTCTAAAATAGTCTTTTGTGGAGAATAGCCATTCTTTAGGAGTCGAAAAATCGTTTCAAAATTTCTTAAGTTGGCCAAAAACAATTAGATTTCTAAAATTACGACTTAAAAAATGTATTATTTTATAAACATATTCACAGTGCATTTCATTTATCTAGCTTATTCTCTAGGTCATTTCCCGATTTTAAAAGCAAGAACTTTTACTTGAACATATTGTAAATAGTGAATTAATGTAGCTAAGCTTAGAAAATCTTGATTTTGGAAAAATTGCATATTGAGTGTTTCAAAGGTCTAAAGTTTTATGTTCAGACTTCTGAAATAGTTTATTGCAAAGACTTGTCGTTCTTCAAAAATTTGAAAACTGTTTTAAAAGTTCTAAAGTTAGCAAGAAAAAAATATATAGATTTCTAAAATTTGAGGATTTAGAAAAAAATTTATTATTTTACAAACGTATTGAGAGTGCATTTCATTCCTCTGGCTGATTCTCTCACCCTTTTCCTAGTTTTAAAAACAAAAATTTCTACTAGAACATATTGTAAATGGTGAACTAATGTAGGTAAGCATAGAAAATCTTGAATTTTAGAAGTCTTAAGTTACGACCCAAGAGTTCTAAAGGAGGAATTGTTTAAAATGATTAGACTGTAACGCATATCAGAGTGCTCAAGTTATTACTTCAGAATTCCTAAATAGGATAAATTTGGAAAAATTGCATCCTACGCATTTCAGAGGTCAAAAGTTTAATGTTCTAGACTTCCGAAATAGTCTTTCGCCGAGAATTGTTCATCTTTAGAAGTGTGAAAACCATTTTAAAAGTTCTGAAGTTGGAAAAAAAATCTGATTTCTGACACTTTGAGTATTCAAAAAAATATGTTATTTTACAAACATATCCAAAGTGGATTTTATTCCTCTAGATGATTCTTTTGGCCTTTTCTTTATTTTAAAACAAAGAAATTGTACCCAAACATATTGTAAATGATGAATAAAAGTAGGTAAGTAAAGAAATTCTCAAATTTCAGAAGGATGAAGTTACAACTTTAGTGTTCTAATGTAGGCAATGTTTGTAAAGAATATAATGTAAAGCGTATACATGTGCTGAAGTTATTACTTCAGAATAGATAAATAGGCTAAATGAAGAAAATATAAAACTACGTCTTTTTGACTTATGAAGTATTATGTTTAGATTTCTAAAAAAGTTTTTTATTGAGAAAAGTTGTTCTTTAGAAGTCAAAAAATCATTTAAAAATTTCTTATGTTGGCCAAAAAAAATTAGATTTTTGAAACGACAAGCCTTCGGAAAAAAATGTATTATTTTGCAAGCATATTCGGATCTCATTTAATTCCTCTAACTTATTCTCTAGGCTATTTCCTCATTTAAAAAGAAAGAAATTGTACCCAAACATGTAAATGGTAAATTAAATTATGTAATGTGTATAAATGTGCCGAAGTTATTACTTCAAGATTTATAAATAGGCTTAATTTGGAAAATAGCATACTAAGCATTTTTGAGTTATAAAATTTTATGTTTGGACTTATAAAATAGTCTTTTGTGGAGAATAGTCATTCTTCAAAAGTCAAAAAATTATTTCAAAATTTCTTAAGTTGGCCAAAAAAATCAGATTTCTAAAACTACAAGGATTTAAAATAAATGAATTATTTTACAAATGTATTTAGAGGGCATTTCATTCCTCTAGGTTGTTCTCTATGCCATTTCCAAGTTTTAAAAGTAGTAATTTCTATTTGAACATATTATAAATGGTGAATTGATGCAGGTAAACATAGAAATCTTGAATTTCTGAAGTCTTTAGTTACGACCCAGAGTTCTGAAGAAGGAATTGTTTGAAATTTTTTGGAATGTAATGCATATTAGAGTGCTGAAGTTATTACTTCAAATCTATAAAATAGGCTAAATTTGAAAAAATTGCATACTGAACATTTCAAAGGTTTAAAGTTTTATGTTCAGACTTCTGAAATAGTCTGTTGGAGAGAATTGTCGTTCTTGAGCAATTTAAAAATTATTTTGAACGTTCTAGAGTTGGCAAAAAAAAAGATTTCTAAAATTTGAGGATTTAGAAAAAATGTATTATTTTACCAATATATTTAGAGTGCATTTCATTCCTTTTGCTGATTCTCTTGCCCTACTCCCAGTTTTAAAAGTAAGAATTTCTACTGGAACATGGTGTGAATGGTGAATTAATGCATGTAAACTTAGAAAATCTTGAATTTTAGAAGTCTTAAGTTACAACCCTAGAGTTCTAAAGAATGTAACGCATATCAAAGTGCTCAAGTTATTACTTCAGAATTCTTATATAGGCTAAATTTGGAAAAATTGCATCCTACGCATTTCAAAGATCAAAAGTTTTATGTTTAGACTTCTGAAATAGTCTTTTGCTGAGAAATATCCTTCTTTAGAAGTATGAAAACCATTTTAAAAGTTTTGAAGTTGGCAAAAAAAAAATAGATTTCTGATACTTTGAGTATTTAGAAAAAATGTATTATTTTACAAATATATTCAGAGTGCATTTCATTCCTCTAGATTATCCTCTAGGCCTTTTCCTTGTTTTAAAGGAAAAAAATTGTACCCAAACATATGGTAAATGGTGAATTTGAATTATTTAAGCAAAGAAATTCTCCAATTTCAAAAGTTTGAAGTTACAACCTTAAGAGTTCTGAAGTAAGCAATGTTTGAAATGATTAGAATGTAACCAGTATACGAGTGTTGAAGTTATTACTTCAAAATTATAAAATATGCTAAATTTGGAAAAATTGCATAATAAGTGTTTCAGAGATCTAAAGTTTTATGTTCAAACTTCTAAAATAGTTTATTGTAGAGAATTGTCGTTCTTCAAAAATTTGAAAACCATTTTAAAAGTTCTAAAGTAGGCAAGAAAAAAAATAGAATTTTGAAATTTGAGGATTCAGAAAAAATTATTACTTTACATACATATTTAGAGTGCATTTCATTCCTTTGGCTGATTCTCTCACACTTTTCCTAGTTTTAAAAGCAAAAATTTCTACTAGAACATATTATAAATGGTGAATTAATGTAGGTAAGCATAGAAAATCTTGAATTTTAGAAGTATTAAGTTACGAACCAAGAGTTCCAAAGTAGGAATTGTTTGAAATGATTGAAAAGTGCTGAAGTTATTACTTCAGAATTCCTAAATAGGCTAAATTTGAAAAAATTACATTCTGCACATTTCAAAGGTCAAAAGTTTTATGTTCAGTCTTCTGAAATAGTCTTTTGCAGAGAATTGTCCTTCTTCAGAAGTATGAAAACCATTTTAAATGTTCTGAAGTTAGAAAAAAAAAACCAAAATTCTGAAACTTTGCGTATTAAAAAAAATGTATTATTTTACAAACATATTCATAGTGGATTTCATTCTATAGATGATTCTCTCAGCCTTTTCCTTATTTCAAAAGTAAAAAATTGTACCAAAACATATTGTAAATGGTGATAATTATATAAGCTAAGAAATTCTCAAATTTCAAAAGTTTGAAGTTACAACATCAAGAGTTCCAAAGTAGGCAACATTTGAAAGGATTGGAATGTAACCCGTATATGAGTGCAGAAGTTATTACTTTGAAATTCATAGATAGGGTAAATTTTGAAAATATCATACTACGCATTTCTGAGGTGTAAAGTTTTATGTTTAGAATTTTGAAATAGCCTTTTGTTGAGATTAATCGTTCCTCAAAAGTCAAAAAATTATTTTCAAAAAATTAGATTTCTAAAACTATGAGGATTAGTAAAAATGCATTACTTTACAAACATATTCAGAGTACATTTCATTCCTCTAGATGATTCTCTTGGCCTTTTCTTTGTTTTAAAAGAAAGAAATTGTACCCAAACAGATTGTAAATGGTGAATTAAAGTAGGTATGCTAAGAAATTCTAAAATTTCAAAAGGAAGAAGTTACAACCTCAGAGTTCTTATGTAGGCAATGTTTGAAAAGATTATAATGTAAAGCATATATGAGTGCTGAAGTAATTACTTCAAAATAGATAAATAGGATAAATTTGGAAAATATCATACTATGCATTTTGTAAACTTTAACGTTCAGAATTCTAAAATAGTCTTTTGATGAGAAAAGTTATTCTTCAGAAGTCAAAAAATCATTTAAAAATTTCTAATGTTGGCCAAAAAAAATTACATTTCTATTGGGATATTAATCCATTGAGCCACATGATAGAATTTTTGCTTCCATCAAGTAATATAGGACAAGAAAGGACAACCTCTCCATTCTAGCAAGCCATGCAACCAAGGTAAATAGAAGACACCTGTGCTGACGTGCCATGCAACCAGGGAAATTTGACCAAAAGAAAGTGTTTAACTAGTGGTACGGATGAATTCAACTCTTGGGGGTTAAGTGTCCCTCTCCGTCAAGATCTTTTGTCAAGCCTCCTAATAGTAGGAAACATCAAGCGCTATTTGGCAAAGGAGAGCAGGACTCAAGAGCCTTTAGTGCAGCCACGACAATTTCGATCAAGGGCCTAAACTACATATACTATTAACATGTCAACAATGGCGGGTTCACTTAGATGCCTTGTGGAGAACAAGTGGAGAGAACAAGTTGCAACCAGAATGGACTCAGTAGCGATAAACAGTGAGAAGTCGTCGGTGATTGGGAGGTCGGACGATGACTAGCAACACCAATTGGTGGATGAGTGGCCATGGAACGAGCAGTGGAAGTGGGTTTTTGCCCACTCTGCAAGAAATCAGAAGCAACAACTTCATCGTCCATCAGTGGCGAGCAGAAGACGGAGATCTAAGCCAGTTCTGCTTAGCAATAAGAAGGCTACAGTGGTAGTGTCGTCGGCAGTGAAGGAGTGACAACAATCTTGTTTCTCATTTTTTAGTGATTGGAAGAGAGGATCCAATGTGGCAAAGGTAGCGTTGGAGTCAGATTGTCGGTAGAGACTTGATGATCGGAGACGATCGTCCGTTCGATGGTCGGACGAGAGCAGATTTGGAACAACAATGGCGAGGAAGAACCCGCAGCAACTCTATTTTGCATTTTTTGGCTACCAGAAGGGACGATCCAACGCAGCACCACCAACACTGAAGTCGGAATAGCATCATCGAATTTCTGATTTGAGCTGATCAGTCGTCAGATGTTGGAAGGTGGAGGTGCAAAGGGGCAGCAATAGCCTCATCGGCAATGAACTTGCTGATGGGCTTTCAACATCATCTTTGATTTTCTCTAGCCAGATGCAAATTAGACTATTGGTGATAGTCGACAGCAAGCAGGACAGCAAAGGCGGCTGCGACCAGTCTTCTTCCCTAGCAGACAGAGTTGCCATGGGAGAGAAATGCCTTGGCAAAAAATTATGAGTTTGGAAAGATGGGTCTGGATCAAGATGGCGAAACCACTTCAGTTCGCCTGAGTGGAGAGACCATTGGTTGTGCAACCAGAGACCAGACAAACAAAACATCTTTGACTTATGATGACGACCTCTCCGGCAGTAGCAATGCCTTGGCAGAAACAGTCTAACGATGCCCCAAATGACATGTCGTGCAGCTAAGAGAGACCAGCCATTGCCTGTGCAGGTGAAAAAAGTTGGTGACGAACCTTATGATGATGTGTCGCGTAGTTGACGTCATTGCAAATGACATGCCATGCATGTGGGCAAACACTTCCACATTTCATGCAAAATGGAATAGGCAGACATCTTAACATGTTGTGCATAGAAGATGGCGCGAGTGCAGCTATTTTGGAAGTCTCTCTGTGCAGACAACATGCCGTGCAGTCAAGCAGATAGGCAAGCATCTTCGACCTGCTGACCTGCCAAGGAGTAGAGGCAATGGCTTCTCTGCGCAATCAACAAATCAACCAACATGGCATGTAGTTGAGGTTGTTGCCGATGTGGCAAGCAAATGAAGGATTAACTCCGCCATGAACTCATGAGACACTAAGGCCACCTCTTGGCTGCGCATACGGATGTTTGGTGATCAAGTAGAAAAAATTAATAAAATTTTTTATATACATCCCCTAGTCGCAAATGATGGATTTAGATTTTATGAGATGTATAAAAGAATGCATCATAAAAATCCATTCTTTACAAATTAATTGCACGGTACTTATATTGGACATGCATGCAATTAATTGGATTTTTGGCAATCCACATTAGTAAGAATATTTTAACTAAATTAATTAAAATATTTGGATTAGCTAAAGATGCAAGTAAGAATTCCAAAAATACCCTTGGCGTGGGAGTCAAGCTCCCTCCAAGGTGTGGGAGTCAGCCTCCTTCCAAGGCGTGGGAGTCAAGCTACTTCCAAGGCATGAGAGTCAAGATCCTCCCAAGCTCAAAATGCCCCTATAGGTGCAACCAAGGCATATTTTCCAAAAATGCCCCTACAGGTGCAACCAAGGCAATTTTTTAAAATTTTCAAATTGCCCCTTGAGGCTAAAAATCTATAACTACCTCCTCTCTTGGCCTTGAAAGAGAGAATTTGTGAGAAGGAGCTTGGAAGTGTCTTCAAGAGGCAGGTGCCTCACTTGAGGCTACTAGTAATTTCTCTAGTGCCTAAGAGCACTTTGCCATGGCCCTACCATGGTACACACATGGGTCCCACCGATGTTATAGTATGGTGGGTCCCACATAATTGATGGACAATAGGATAATGCCAGATTAGACACATTAAAACCTGTTTAAACCCTATAACTGCCCCATAAATCAGGAAACTAATGACATTATCTTAATTCAATTAAGAACTGTTATTTAGCACTAATCACTATCATTAGTGCTAACTATAATTAGGCTTAATTAACTCAAAGTGTAATTAGGCTTAATTCATGCGACCTGAATCTTCGATCTCTCACAGTATAAATGGCAGAGATCGTCCGCTTTTAGTTTTTCACAAAATATTGAAAAACACTACTAATCAAATCATTTAAAAACCTAAGTCTCAGACCAAGTCACTGAGTCACGACTCACCAAGTCAAACCTTAGTAAACACCACTCACCAATTCATTTAGAAGCCTAATTTAAGATTGACTCACCGAGTAAAACCTTAGCAAACACTACTCATCAGTCACCCAAAGCCTAAGTCTAGGACTGAGTCACTGAGTCATGACTCACTGAGTCAAACTTTAGCAGATATCATTCATCAAAATAATCAAATCTAGTCAACTTGGTCCACTCTTCCTGAGCTTCTCATGGGCAATTAAGAGAGCCGAGCTAAACCCAGTTAACTTGGCCCACTCTTTTTAAGCTTCTCATGGGCAATGAGAGAAAGCTAACCAAAATCCAGCTAACCTGGCCTACTCTTCTTAAGCTTCTCATTGGCAATGAGAAAAAGCTGAACCAAACCTAGGCCATCTGTTTTCTTTTGGTCTTTTTCAGGTCTAAATATAATAGAGATCACCCAGTCTTGAGTCCTTCCAGGATATGCCAATTGGGTTACAAAACACCTATTTTCTCTATGGTTTCTTACAGTCTAAACAATAGAAATCACTCGGTCTTGATTCCACTCGGGACAAACTAATTGAATCAAAACACCCGTTGTTTAGGTTGACCCAGTATCTAGCAACCCAGTCTAGAGCTGTGTCATCCTCTCCACCCATTGACTTAAGGCGATCCCTTAAATATCAAGTTATCACAATGTGCTTGGCGATCCTAAAGACAACACACATTTATTTTGAGAGAGAGTGTATTTTATTTTTGGGTCTCTAAGATACATTATACTTTTCATTTTAATCAAGGGTTTTCCCTCATTATGGAGATGTAATCGGGACCACTTATGATTTGAGATATAAATATATAATTTTTTTGATGTACATAGCAAGTGTAATCAATTGATGACAATTAATAAAAATGGAAATTGTTTGATTCATTCCAAAAATGATAAATCTCTTCATGTTGCTCCATTTTTTCCCCTCTTTTTCTACTTGTTACAAAATTGGTGAACCCGATGTGAATCATCCCACCCTTCATCTTTAAGGAAAAGTAATGCCAGTGCATTTTAGAGACCTTATTTTTCACAGAACTAATTAAGCTCTCTTTTATTCTTTACAAATCTCTGATGATCTCTACCTTCACTCACTTTCCTTTCTGAGACTTAGTCCAATGGTGTCATTACTAGCTTTTGGATTCTTGCTAGGTGGTGGCTTCGCTATCAACACCCCCACACAACTTTGATAGGAGTGTCCCTCACTCCTTTATTATGCTGCCAACCAGCTAGATGCCGGTGATTTACAAGAGGGAGTCAATGCCGATTCCACTCTCACCAAAGGTTGCTCCAGCAATTCCCAAAACCACTCCTGCAGTTCCCAAGGTCCCTTCCACTGACCCAACCTCCTCCAACGACAAGGTTAAGAAGAAACACAAGAAAATAGGAGGTAGAGGAGGAAGGTTGTTTCCCCTCATGCTCCTAGAATCATCAGAGACAAACCAATTTTCCACACCACTTCAAACTCCTTCAAGATCAGCAATACTCGAGTCTCTACTCCCATAAGGCAGAAGAAGGTCATAGCTCTCGACATCCCAAAAGTCATCAAGGGGAGGCAAACACTCTTGAACATATTATCTAGCTTGATTTTCATGATGAACATTCTTAACCAAGTATGTTTTGATGATGATCAAAGACATAAGTGAAACATTAAGGTACTAACAATCTATTCTTAAGTATGTTGCAGAAATATTAACTCATACTCAACTTGAGAATAACCTTCATGATGATAAAAGGAAGACATAATAAAGAAAATGCTCTTTTAAAATTAAGTATATAAATTTCACATATACTTAAATCAAGAAAACAGTAATTTTGAAATGATTGAAGACATGCTTCAGATCAAACAGAAGCATCTTCGGATTCATCTCAACACATTTTGGACCAATTTGAACTGCTTCAAAGTCGTCAAAACAATCTTAAGAGAGTTAACAACAAGCTTCGAAGATAATTGGAAAGCTTTGGAGAAAACCCAAGACAAGCTTCGGAATCCTCACAATGTGTTTCAGAGTTGTCACAAGCACACTTCAGAGTCTTTTTCAAAGCTTTGGACAAGTTACAGTGTACTTTGGAATAATCAAGAAAGCTTTAGAATCGTTAAGTATGCTTCAGAGTAGTCATAGAAGTTTCAGAGTTATCATAGTACACTTCAGAAACAATAGGACAAGCTTTGGAATTAATCAGCTATGATTTGGAGTAAACGGATATGCTTTAGAGAACTTAAAGTCACGCTTTAGAGTAAAATCAAACAAGCTTCGGAGTAAAAAAACCTGCTTTGGAGTCCTCAAAGCCTCACTTCGGAGACAAAGACCAAGCCTCAGAGATATTAAACAATACTTTGGAGTCATCTTTCTGAAGCATTAAAAGTTCAGAAAATCCAAACTTCTTTCTACATTGTTACAATTAAGAAGGCTTACTATTATTTTTGAGAATCTGAAGAAAAGTAAATCAAGTAATCTGAAATCATTCAAGACATTAACTGTTCACTCGTCTCTTCGGAGTAATTGAAGAAGCAAATTTAGAACACCCGTGATGAAAGTTAACGTTGAGAAAGGTCAGCGATAGATTAGCGGACCAATACCAAATTATAACAAAGTTAGATGTCAAACAAAATATAAGGTAAAGAAAAATGATTTCAAAAGTTTGAATGACTACTAGAGTCAATAATGGAAAAATCTCTCTCAACCTATAAAAGAGAGATTCATAAGCAAAAGAAATATCTTGAATATCACTAATCATTGCTGAAACTATGAAGAGCATTCAAAATCTTCCTTCAAAGTTCAACTCCAATGGCTACATCTCTGTCAAAAGCTCTCAAAGTCTAAATTGCTTCTCAATCAAGGATTCTGAATCTTTTACTCTCATTGCTTATTCATTTACTAGAAGTTCAGAATTTTATGTACAAATTTGTCTAAGTAAGAGACATCAATCTGTACACTTTGTTTTAGTGTTTGGAACCCAAGCAGAGTGCTTAGTGTTTATATATTGAGATAAGCAAATAGGGAACTCACTGAAAGAGTATAAGTTTGTTGGTGAGCTTTGAAAATCAACATGTTATGAAAGTTTCTAGCTAACTTAGAAAACCAGTAAGTTGGTTGGTGAGCTTGTTGTAAAACCAATGTATATTTGATCAAGTTGATCAAGGTATTAGTGGAAACTAAGTTTAGTAGAGGAGACTGACTCAAAGAAGTGGAGTAGGAACCTAGAAAAGGCCGAACCACTATAAAAATCTTGTGTTGTGTCTTGTGCAATCTGTTTTACTTATTCATTCAGCACTTTAATTATTTGATTTGGCCAAAAAGTTTTAATGCTCAATTCACTCCCCCCTCTTGAGCTACCATTGTATAAGGGACCAATAAGTGGTATCAGAGCAGGCTTCACTAGTTAAATTTTGATTACCAGTATATTAACTTGTGAAGAGATTCAAATGGTCGGTATGTTCGACAATACATTTGCCAAAAGATAATCTACTTCCAAACCCCCTCTATTTGATGAAACCAACTATGGGTATTGAAAAATGAGAATGCAGAATTTCTTGACTGCCACAAATTACTAGTTATGGCTAGTAGTGAAAAATGGAAAGAATGTTACCAACACTGCAAAAGATATAGAAGTAGTAGAATGTGATTGAGGAGAATTCAAAATGTCATATTTTATTCTCCTAATACTTCATCTTTTGCACCTATTTGATTCCTAAATATACTCATTATTCTCAT